>KK502450.1:1068197-1116373 GCA_000688735.1 Glossina austeni
AGCCCCCCAAAAAAAAAAAAAAAAAAAAAAAAAAAAAAAAATAAAAAAAATATTCAAACAATTCCAAGGCGTGATTAGACACGTTGCAGTTAGGTTCATTTTTTATTTTTAGTTTGTGTATACACACACACAAACATACATAAAAATAAAAACTGTTTTTTTTTTGTTATTGATTCCTTCCCTAAATTTTATTTCTCATGCAAAAAGATATTGAAAGATTTTTTCTTATTTTTGAAAGACGATTTTGTTTAGCGTATAAAACATTTTTCGTTTATTATTGTGATTGGAAAAAAAAAAAAATTAGGGAATTGCCATAGATTTTCTGTAAGTCAATTGAAGAGGTGCTGGTGTTTGAAAAGAAAAAAAATGACAATAAAATCTTTCAATATGACGGCGAAGTTTTTGACGATAATGACGATCATGATGGTGATAATGATGATGATAATGATGATGATGATGATGGTAAAGTCATCACTAGCATCAACTAGCACAGGTATGTCTGCCAACATCTTCAATTGTACATAAATTCAAACATACAACAAAGCAATCAATAGTTTGCCATACTTTGGTCAAAATCAACTGAAAGTTTTATAAGTACCTGTTGTTGTCGTCTGGTATGCATATATTTCTTATTGTTATTGTTGTTGTTGTCGTTGTCGTCAATTGATAACCAATCATTTACATTTTAAATGCTATTATTCAAATGAAATGGTGTTGCTGTTATCTTCGTTATGTTAGTGTAGTTGCTGAGTTTATAATGTTAGCTCTCATTAACCTCACTTAACTCGCTTTAAACACTTGAACATTGTTTTTTTTTTGTTTTTGTTAACATTTTCTTACGTTTTTCAAATACTTTGTTTTTTCTTTTTCAAATGTTGTTTTATTATAAAAGTGCGACTTGCTGGCGGTTACTAATCACGCTTCCTTCTATTATGGGGTTTGCTCGACGCTATGTATAACAATCTCATCGCCTGACATTTTTATTGAGAAGTTAGAAAATTGTTACTTTTTGCTTACGATGAAGAAGTCATTGTTGTAGTCTTTTTTTCGTCGGAAGACGGAATTCTTCTCCGATCACTTTGCTAAGAGCAACGGAATTACCGCATTAGTACTACCTCTGGCGTGTTTTATGCAGAGGTATTGTGTGTCAGTGAAGCCATAATAATAACGGTAAGCAAGTCAACAAAGAATGTTTAGCTAAAATCAACTGGTCTACTAAACAACCATCGATGCCTTGCCCGAACTAATATATGGCATGGCCGTCAGGATCCTTCAAGATTTTTTCTTCGTTGACGAGCTTATAATTACTATACGTAACGATCCGTTAAAGAGAGGCTGAGCCAATTGTTTGAAGGAAGGGCGGGATTACAACAAGCATGTCAAGCATGTCACTGTTGAAACCATCGTCATAGAACGTCAGATACCCGGTAAAGAGATTGGTGACGATAGGTAGACTGTTCGCTATTCGCGAAAGTAGCTTTCTCGGGAACACCTGCCATGAATGCTTCCAAGGGATGTGGGAACTATTTGGTGCAAGTGAGTCTAGAAGATCACAAAAGGTAGGCAATTATTTTTTCCCGGGAAAGGGCTAAGACATAGGAAGGAAATAAGTTAAAACATTATAATGGGGTGAGGCGGACCGCCGGACGGTCCTACTAAACTAATTTCGTTATAAAGTAAAAAAATCGAATGCTTTTCTCATACAATGACTTCATTTTCAGGAAGTCCGACCAATAGATCAATGCGATCGACATTTTGTATAGCGAATATTGTACATCAAATCGATATTGTGAACCAATTTTTTTTCTTGCAAAATTAAACATTACACCTACTTTGTAAGGGAGCTTATAAAGACGGGGGAGGGGAAGTTCAGATCGTGTCAACTCATCCAAGCAGATCGTTACATGAGGAATGGCTATAAAAATAATTCAATCCAATCTGCTTGCAAGAGCGTTTGTCGGCGGGGCAATACACTTGCCCTGTACATAAGCACTAGACAATCCACATCGGTCCGACGCTTAAGCGTATCAAGTGGTTTGGACACACTACGTCGTCCAGGAGAATTTAAGCCTTTCATTGTTTGCGGCTGACGTTGTCCCAGCAAAAAGTAAAGTTTAACATATTTCTCAGATATTTTTCGTTCAGATAGTTTTACGCGATGTATATTAAGGACGCCTTTGATCGTGCAGCACTTATTCTATTCTATTACTGCGCGGGTTCTTATTTACGGCAAATGCAGGTGCTATTGTCTGCAAAGGAATAAATAGGGATTTTCTTTAACACACAAAGATATGCATCTGCGATAAAAAAATAAATTCTTGATTAGCGGAGGATTCTGAGTTGTGTTAGAAGTTTTCATCCATCCGACCGTCTGTCTGTCGTTCTGTCCGCATGTCTGTCCTTCGTCTATTGCAGGATACCTCAATTCTTTGGCAACCTGACAAGTGATATATGTGAATGCTCCGCTTGCCAAATCGATTAACTCCACTTTCTGAAGTTTCTCAAATTTTAATATTCAAATATTTCTGATCCTAATAATAAGTATTAAAAAAGACTATATGAAAACATTTCTTTATCCATCGAATAATGTATAATTTATTTCAGAAGCAAATTCATGCTCTTAGTCTAAATCGTTATACAAATCTATTTAAAATAACGAAGCAATTAAAAGTTAAAATTTGTGAAAATCGTTTTCTATCGCTAATAAATATGCGACATAAAAAAAATTTAAAAAAAAATATTATTATCATTTTTTTCTAACGGTAATTGCATCGAGTTAATTAATTTCTAAGTGAAACATTCAAATATATATATGTTTAGTTGATGATTACGCTGCCAAAACAGAAGTGATCTGAGTATCACACAATTATGCGGAATGAAAAAAAAAGCACACATAGCACATACTTGGCAGACTGATCTAGTGAAACAGTTATTAATTGTATAGATAGCGCAGCCACAGGCACTAATTTACTTTGCAGCTCTTCTGCATTCACTTGATAGGTTTGGCATCACAGATTCACCTCAAAGCAAATAGAATTTTTCGACTTTTATTGTTTTGAAACTTTCGCTTGAATAAATAAGTCTCCCCTTTTTCTATTTTCGCGCTGGTTTTTTTCACTTCTTTCCGATTGAGTCATTGGTTTTCTAATCCTGTCCCTCATTCTTTTCATCCCATCCATTGTCCTTTTTAACTGCTTTTACTTTCACTTTCTTCCACATAGCTCGGTGCAGCGTGGTCTGTCGGTGAAGGGAAATGAGTGAGTAAGAGTTTGGAAGGAAAAAGACATCACGTGGTCATCTTATTTTTACTTAGACCGCTTGTGACACAGGGCATAGTGAATATGGGCGGATGTACGTAAGACTGAGAAAGGTTTAAGATAGACCCGCTTAATTATAGCTATTTAAGCTTGTCTGTCCATATGTCCACCTGTGTGTTTTGCTCTCTGGTCTTTAACTGATCGGTCATAAATTTTTGAGATATTTTGATATAGAATATGGTATACTGACCAATGGTTTAGGACCAAGGGCAAACGCTATTGAAAACCGTTCGAATCGGTCCACATTTTTCGACCATTTCCAATATAAGGCCTTATTTTGAAAAGTCCTTATATTTATAACTGTATTAAGCGAAGTGGTGTAGGGTATTTAATGGTGGACCGTGTCCCACTATAACGTTTTCACGTTTCAAAACGACACAAATTGATGATTCAATCTATATAGTTTTCTGATTTAGTATCTAATTCTTTCTTTAAAAATGATGCAAGAAAATCCAATTGTTTTCAGATACACTTTGAATGTAGCTTTAATGCTAGGAAGAATATTTTGAAATAATTGTTTTTATTAGCTTGCATTTAACACATATCGAGCAACACTCGACGTATAATTGCATGCTGTTGTTACATTTTGATCGGCTTTGGTATGACATCCTTGCATAAGTCAATAAAATGTTGACGTTCATGCTTTTGCTTGTATTCTTGCTGATGTTGTTGTTGTTGTTTTTCTTTGTATATGCAATCATTTTAATCATTGTATTAATGTCACAAGTCACACATTGTTAATTTATTTAGATCATGTGTTTGTGTCTGAACGGACCATAACATTGCATCGTTGACACCATGTTACCATTTTCAGTAGCCAGCCGCACATATTTAAGCGTAAAACTAAGCAAAACAAAACACTATGTAAAAGTGGTTCATCTACGTTAAGTTTATTGCACAACTGCGTTGTGAAACACAAATCGTTACAGATTCAACCAATAAACAACCTTCACCTGTCAACCGTTGATGTTATTTATTTGGTGACACACAACACGATCATCTTTTCTTCTTACTTGTGACCATCGCAAATGCATTTATGGTAACGGATACTGAATGTTATTAAAAAATTCTCACATATCGCTAAGAAAATTCACCCTTAACTGATTACTAAACGCGTTTCTCTCTCTCTCTCTCTCTCTTTTTCTCCCTCTCTCAATCAACCTCAATGGACGGCAGGCAAGCTTAATTGAATCAAATGCTTTAGAAAAATGAATATGAAAAAAAAAAAAAAAGAAAAAAACATTTTATTACAATTAATTAAAATGTATATAAAAGAAGAAAAAAATAAAAAAAAAAAATAAATAAACAAACACTTGTAGCTACAAACACATACGGATCGTCATGCAATATCAATGTCATCAACATTTATTGAATGTCTATTGAGATTGCGCTATGGATTCATCGGGTAAGAAAACACACAAATACCGAAAACCAATAAATCCTGTACACAAAATCAATGTAATCACAGTTAGAAACTAATCGTTCGACTGCATGTTGAATGATCTGTAATATGCAATTTACAATTATCTGTGCACAGCTTAGTTCAGGCAGACAGCTTGATAGATCGACAGAGAGAGACAGTAAGACGGACAGACAGACAGACATACAGGCATGTAGCCAATATAAATTGTAGTATCGCATTTCTGTTTATATTTTAATTGGTTTTTTAGCTTTGATTTTAAACTTAAATATAAATTTTTTTTATTATTATTATTATTATTATTTTTTTTTTTTGTATATATCTAAAGTCTTCGTTTCTACACCTGTCGGTTAATTGTGTGTTATTGTTTGTATAGGAAGAGAATTTATTGCTTATAGAAATTTAATTGTTCATTTTTTTTTCTTTTTTTTTTTTTTTGTTTAAAAAAATCTAAAACATTTCAAGATTTAATAATAGAAAATTATAACAAAAAAAAAAGAGAGAGAAAAAAAAATAAATGAAACAAAACAAAACTTATTCATAAAACGGAAATAAATTATTGCTTAATTGATTATGTAATTTAATATAAATTATTCAATAATATTGCGATACTTGTATCTATTACAGAAACAATTAATTGAAGAACAAATTTTTGTTGTTGTCATTCAGACAGATCTCCGTCATTTTTCGCTTACGTATACAGATCAGACTTGCGGCTTGTTATTGAAATTTATAACTAAAGTTTCTATCGAGATCCGCATGAGGTTTATCTGAGGTTAAATCCTCTCTTGAACATGAAAGCGAAAAGGGTTCAGATGTCTTTGTTGGTTTAAGGTGGATACACTGCCTTGTCGCTGTAACCACACGGTGGCCGATGACACACGGGTTAATTTTGCGTAACCGGCACCCTTCAGAGAGTTAGAGAATTCCTGTAAGCTAGGGGCCTAAATTACACTGAAGAAGCCAGATATGTTTATTGGGTACGGCTCAATAAACCCACTCTGGGGAGTGTTGAGGTCTATCATTAGCTCTAATTATTCGCTTTAGCAACCATCACGATATCCCCGAAGGGCCCTATCCAGGACTCACGTCAGGATTCAGACATTGTCTGAACTGCTGCGTTTAAACTATGGACCGGACATACTAGCTTCCACCGCGGTTTCCGCATGTATGTAAATATGCAAGCTTCCCCTCGAAGGATCTTGGCAAGCACCAATTTGCTGTCACATCTACCCGCAGGTACTCGTGACGTAGTGAGTGGGCTCCTGATACCCGTGGTGTTTAAAGTTAGACTATAAAGCCGTTAGCCTTACTTTACGCGACATACTCACTCTTGCCTTCGGATTAACCATACAATCCCGGCTAGTCAACACCGGATTACTCTTCTTCAAGATATACTAGCATCTCATATACTGACATGGTGGACGGTACCATGCTCTTGCCTATTACTATATCAAAGTATTGCTACGTAACCAGTTACCAGCTGGCCTTCTTAGCAATAGTCTATGAGAAAAGAGTGCTTCTTCCAGCGCACGCCTAAGCTATATTTTAGGAAACTTGTCGCCAAGTTATTAAGCTCTCCTTCGCCGGTCAAGACCGTTTCCAGGGATCACCACGAGGAGGTGAGAGATTCGGCATACATATGCTCTCCCAAAAGCATAGTTTATCACCCCAGGGAAGGGGTTCAAGGGTTAAAGTATCGTTTTTTCGGAAATCTATTTGGCTCATTGAGGGGATACTTGATTAGATAAGATTGCTCTTTGCATGGCAATGGCTTTCAATCATTTAACAGTGATGTCGACAACGCTACGTTTTCATCAGCTACAAAAGGTATTTTGCAGTGAAGAGATCGTACATAACCTTCACTCAACCAACTATTTTGGGGATATTTACAAAGACTTATTGAATCTTTTACTTTCAAAAATGGATCAAAAAATTATCGGTATCGTTCTATATTATTGTTATGCACCATGTCGGCTTATTAATCTAGAATTAACACACCTAGCTTATCGTGTCCTACTCTTCACGTCCTTTTACTCGATACCCGAAAAATTTTCAACATTTTGGTTTGTTTACCTTGTGAGTAATATATTACTTATGAACCGGTGTTCGATTTGTCCCATTTTTGCACGCAAGAATTCTAGGGTTCTCTATAAAGTGTATACACCTAATTCTCTTTTTACACGATAGATACGTTCCCAAAAAATATGTGTAAAAAAGAATTCGTGTAAAAAGAGAATTAGATGTAAGCAATATTAAAAAGTTGTTGTTAGAGTTCATTTAATTTATTTCGTGCTAACACATTTTAATTCATTAAATATTTTATAAAAAATAACTTCTACTTCTTGGAAAAAGGGAATTATATCTGAAATTCATAAGAATAAAAGAAGTTAAAAATCGTGTTAAAACAAAATAATTCGTGTAAAAAAAACTCGTGTTAAATCAAATTCGTGTAAAAAAAATCGTGTAAAAAGAGAATTGGGTGCATATAGAAAATTTTAGGTTTCTAGCTTTCGAAGCAGAGTTGCATCCAGGTTGCGTGAGTCTGCGCGTGAACCGCTTTGGTCCGTTTTCATTACCAACCTACGTGCAACACCGTCCAATATTTCTATCAAATTTGAAGTCAATATCTTAGCTTCTGCGAACATAGAGTGTGTCTATATTGTCCAGGCGCAAGGGCACATAGACGAATGACTAAATCGTTTCAGAATTTCAAATTGTTCGAGAATATGTGTACGTTAGAGGATCTTTGAAGTTTCCTTTTGGATGTTGCAGGGATGTAACCAAATAATGTTTATCTTATCATCTGATAGCTTCCTTACTTAGTAATGATTTAAAATATTATTAATAACAAACAGTCAAGAAAGTTGAAATGGCTGAGAAGAGTGCAGACCCGTTTCCAATGTTTTTGTATTGTCTTCGATTGTCTTCTTTTCACTTAATTTCTCACGAGCATATTCACACAGCCAGATCTATTAATCCGGAGATATTTTTCTATCCGTTTGAATTGGAGTAGATTTGTGTGTGTGTGTGTGTGTGTGTGTGTGTGTGTTAAACAATATTATTTTCTTTCAAAGTCTTGAACTAAATATATAGACAGCTGTCATAAGTTCTATTTATATGTTAATTAAAGCTCTAAAATTTATATAATGCATCCTAGACCAGATTTCCACTTAAATCATACTTGAAATGTTATGTTATATGACCGACTTAATTCGAATGGCATGCATTACTTTATAATTTATTGAGTTTTTGCAAATAAACATTTAACGAAATTACCAGTTGTTAATGAAAAGAGTATTAATATCAAAAATATTTTCTGAAACTTGCCTGAAGAAAAACAAAAAATAGTTGGATGCCTTTTATTTTGCTCTCAAAGTTATGCATGCATCTATTCACATACATTAGAGCGATGCTTACGGGCATTGTTTATGATCTCAAAAAAAGTAAACAGTAAACGTAACCAGTTTTGAAATCTTACAGAAATAGCGTAAAATGAAAAACAAAATAAAAATAAAAACTTTTATTACTTTTGTAAATGATTTTTTTTTTTTTTTGTTTTTTTTTCATATCCGTAACGTGGAAGCGTAGAAGTTTTGTAAATTCGTTATGGTTTGTTATTTTCATTTGTCAATTTAATGCGACAAATTAAATGCGAGAAAGCTATATGAACGATGGGTGCGATTATGTTAACCATTTGTCAAATAGTTTGCACAATAATCTGCTTAAAAATAAATTAATTATATTACGCGACGATACTCGGTTTCTCAAGACCAGGAATACGATGGAAATGAAATGAATGCCTTCGATGAGATGCTGACCGCTAGAAATAAAACACTAACGATGAGCACTTTAAGTGTAAGTTGGTCCAGCTGACTGCTTACTTTCCGCGATAGGTTAATTCATGACTACACTGAAAGTAGTGATGGAAAAGCACACACTCGCCTATTACAAAATATTTAACTATGGACATAGAAAAATTGAGCTTTGTTAATAACTTTATCATTAGGATTCAAAGAAAGTACTTTCTGTTCAGATTGAACCTCTTTTACATAACACGGAGGATCTTCGCGGAAGAAGAATAAGAAATAAATTGTAATTGAAAGAAGAATAACAACTAGGGGTTCCGTTTGGGGTTTCACTGAACTGAAACGATATGATAATCAAAGAATTGTACAAGAGTAGGTGAGGGTGTAGTGGGAGATATAAAGTACGAATGTTCTCTGAGTCATAGAAAATTATGATTATTCCAGTGTTCTGAAGGAATGCTTTTCTGTTTTTTTAAATATATCTTTTAAGCTCAATTTTAGCTCAAATTTTTTAATTAAAGGCGGCAAAGTTGCGGATTCGGTTGCTACGGCTGTTCGCTCATTTCTCAAGAGGAAAATGACTCGGCACACAAGAGAAGATTTCAATTTTCTCTCTATATAAGTGGTAATGGTATTACTTACCTTGTTAATGGCGTTCCAGTTGAAGTTCAAGGGGTTTAGCATAACTTTTCGGACCGGCAAACGATTTTTAATGTTAATCATTTGCAGAATAGATGCAACTTCGGTTGTAGACTTTGAAGCGCTTTGGAATAAGGTATAAATAACCTGGACTTGCCTTGCAGCATATGCTACTGCATAGACAAACGAGAGGTCGTCATATTTACAAACTGTCTCTATTATGATAAGACATATTTGAAATATATATATATGTGCATATAGGTAAGTAAATATGTTATAAGATAATATGAGATATGTTAAGGTAATAATATTGAAGGGAGTAAAGCTTCCTTGTATGGTAATGCTTTAAAATATTATTACTATCGAAATACACCCAATTTTTTTTACGCGATCTTTTTTACCCGATTCTGAAATAATATGGGTCTTCAATAAGAACAAATACACTTTTTACACGGATTTTTTTATTCTAGGACGATCCCAAGAAAACAAAATTTTTTTTTAATTCTCACGTTGACCTTCTTAGTGATCAGGTCTTTTTTTCAACTAGAACACAACATTTCATTCTCTAGTATTTATTCTCTGTTTAGGTTGTAAAACGGGTGCACGTTTGTTATCAAGTGGCGATTATTTTTGTTCCTTATTCCAATTTTAATTTTTATATATTGTACTTATTGACTGGATTTTCATTGTATACTAATTAAAATTTTTATTTTTTCTAAAAGTTAAATTGTAGTAGCTTTTTAAATATGGGATATAGATTTCATTATAACTTTTTTTGCACGGTTTTTTGGGGAAATATTTGTAGTTTTTCATCTGATAGGATTTATTAAAATTGTGGAACATGTCCTCAAATTTACCGTATGTCGCATGTGGTTTTTTAAACGATTTTTTTTACACGGTTTTCTAAACAACGAATGCAACGCGTAAAAAAAAGTGTCGGTGTACTTGCTTTAAAGCTCTCTAATTGCTAAAGTAGTTTGAACTACCTTCAAGTAAAAATGGCATGGCTTTCGAGAAGAGTTTAAAACCCACTGAAAACTTTACATAGCAGAGTATCTTTTCAATTGTAAGCTATGTCCGATTATCTCTGCGTTTCGAAAGTAAAATTTTTAATTTTTGCTTTTATTCACTTGACTATGACAACTAGAATATCTGGCATTTTCTTTCCTTCCTTTTTAAGCAGCGCTCGAATAATTCCCAAGTATTTCAAACATTACATAATATATATAATATATATATATATATATATATATATATATATATATATATATAATAATATGTTTATTGAATGAATAATAAATTATTTTAATTAAAATAGCAAATCTCTCACTTAAAATTGAAGTCATAAATTTATTCTTTTACAGGCAGTCATGTACGTAACACATATTCGCGTGCAGCGATTGCAAAAGAAAACCAAAGAATAGAAAATATACGAAAATTATATATAAAAAAGAAAAAAAAATGAAATCAATATAAAAACGAAATAAAATTTAATGAAGCGCACCTTAAATTTCAATTTCAGTTCATGAATTGTACTGTATCCGTAAATTCCAAAGCTTAACACATAAACAACGGTAACAACAACGAAAAAACTGTTATGGTTATTATTAGTTTTTGTCTTTTTTGTTTTTTTTTTTTTTTTTAACTTATTGTCTTAAATGCTTTTTTCTAGTTTTTTGTTAATGATTAACAAATCGCTGCATCGTTAATGCATATGTGTTTTAAAGAAAGAATTCAATAAACTAATAAGATCTGATCTGAAAATCGTTTGAATACGTTTTATGGGCTATTTACTGTTGTAAAATATAGATGTTAGCAACAATGGCGGCAAGGAAGCAATTGCCAAGCGGCCAACTGTGCGAGAAAAAAACACAATACGGATAAGTTTTTTTTTTTTTTTTTTTTTAATAATAACATATAAGCGCGAACACATGTGCACGCACAAATATATTTGGTTGGCAAGAATGAAATTTCATGTGTCACAAGACACATTGTTAGCATTATGCGTTAACTCGTTTGTCGTTCGATATCGACCGGTCACATTGGGTTTAGATAACAAATCAATTTTGTCTGTAAACCCATTAGATTAAAAGTTGTTCAAGGGTTACGAAGAGGAACATTTGCGGTAAATTTTATTTTTTTTAATTTTTCTTTTGGTAAAAAAGAGAAAGTTAGTAAATCTTGTTAACAGATATGCGAAGTTGGTCATGAAGATTACATAAGAGATTTCAAGAATTCGTTTTGTTAGCGAGGATTACATCACACATACATATGAGTGAGATCATTAAATAATTGTACGTGAAACGGCAAAGTTCACAATAAATGAAAAACAACTCGAATGTCTTGGGCTCTTTTTCACTCACTTGCTTTAAATTAAAAAAAAAAATTTTTTTTTTTTTATTGGTTAAGCAATGCACACACGAATTATCACTTTTTAAAATCCCATACGGACTTCTTTGGGTACAGGTATTTAGATTATATGATTTTTATATCCTACACCACTTGCGGTACAAGGGTATATTGCATTTGTGCAGATGTATGTAACATCCAGAAGTACTTGAGGTAAACCCAACTTTTAGAATCGCTTTCTAAATCGGTGTAGGGTTATCTTCTGCTGTTCATTGGGCAGACCGCGATCTATAAGATTTATTGACGTAATTGGGTAGACTGACTATTATGACTTAAGTGCTGCCACTTCTTGAAATTTTGTAAAAATAATTTTTTTTCCCTAATCGACCCCTCAAAATATTATCATCCTATTAACTTTTCTTCCCCCTTGCAATGATTGTTAAAAATATACTTTTTTTACGCCTGTTTCAGTGGTTTTACCCCCTAACGAGTGTTAGTTACAATATTCGCATATTGTTTTCAGTTAAAATTAAGTTGTGGAAAATGACCGCATATGTGAATCCGAAACCGGAAATTGCCCATAGACGGCCTTAGCTTCCACAGCAGTTGCTGTTGGAAAAGCCTTCGCCATAACGTAAATTTTTGATCGCACGGTGCAAAAGGCCGCTCTTTTCAGATTGTAACATAACTCGTAGTGAAAAATGGATTTATTCTGGAAACTCGAAGCGCAGAAATTAACCGGTAGATTCAGATCTGTGTCTATCGCGTGCCATTAACATAATCGCCATGACGAGAACACGACATTCTATACTTGATCGCACCAGAACAGTGAGTGGAATTACAGTCTAATTAAACGCTTAATGCCAAAACCTACTAAACGCAGGTAATCGGTCTAAACACTTTGCTGTTTAAGAAATGACCAGAACATCAATCAAAGCAACGCACGGGCACTTTTTTCCATTATATCCGTCCTTGCATGCATACTGCGGAGCCAGTTCGCGACACGTTGGAACCAGTCAAAAGTGGAAGTATTAGCTTATCCGACTTACTCACTACCTTCTTTCGTTCTTCCTATCGTTACTTGTTTGCATGGCATCTGTCCTTGCATGTAAATTGCAGGCCCGGTTCGCGGAACATTGGAAGACCTTAAATGGGAAATATTAGTCCATGCAATTTAGTTGAGTCTTTCAGAATAGAAGAAGCTCTGTTAGCATTCTAGATCTAGTATAGTGTAATATTGAAAAATTAGTTTCTTCAATTTTATAATTTATGTAAAGCAAGTGAAAACACTGTAGCGGAGCAAGACCCGCCATTAAATACTTTACAAGACCATAGATGCATTTATATAGTGAAAATTACGCATTATATGGCAAGGGGTCGAAAAGAGTCGAAGGGGGGTGAGATGGCGTCCGATCCGAACCATTTTCAATAGCGTCCGTCTTTACTTCAAAACACCAGTGCATCAAATTTCTTCAAAAGATCTCCACAATTGCGGTTGAATACAAGAAAACAAGACAAAGAGTCGAAGGGGGGTGAGATGGCGTCCGATCCGAACCATTTTCAATAGGTTCTGTCTTTAGTTCAAAACACTAGTGCATCAAATTTCTTCAAAAGATCTCCACAATTGCGGTTGAATACAAGAAAACAAGACGGACAGATGGACGAATAAGCTTAAATTGATTTTTTATCAAGTTGTTCTCAAACATCCGCATATTTCATGTAAAAAAGACGAAATTACTTTGCTGCCAACTTGTTGCAGCAAGGCTTAATTGCTGTTAGTCATGCCTTTTTCGCTTCGTATAGCTATTTAAAAATCGCAAGAAATGTTGGATTAAAGCCACAAATTCTTTGCATTTGCGTTAACAATGCCTTCAATTTATATATGTACGTGTGTCCACATATATATGAGTATTAAAGCAACCTTGTACCTTCCTTAAATAGCTTTCTACGAACAATTGGCGACATTCTCAAGTCATTAGTAGTTGGTGTATGTGCTTTATATCCCAACAAAATAATAATAAAAATAATTATTTCCCTGCTTAGTGTTTCATTGTTGTCTTCTTTTTTTTTTTTTACAATTTTTTTTTTTAAATAATTATTATTCTACAACTTGCGGATTGTTTTCTGCTTTTCTAATGATTCAACTGTCATTTTGATATGTCTTCACAATCACTTGTTAATATATTTGAGAAAAGTAAGAGAGAATCTTATAATAATAATAATAATAATAATAATCACATTTCCATATATGTACGTATAGTTAACATAATACATTAACCACCACTACGGTGGTCACTAACTATAAAAACAGTCAATATTCAACAGCCAAGTGAGTAATTGGCCATTAAAACATTGAACTTAAACATAAAGACTTTTCTTTGTTGTTGTTTGTCGTTTTCCATTTGGAAAATAGTATAGCATTTAATGTTAACATGACCGTCCGTCCATTGTCGGCTCTATGTCTTTTTGATCGTTGGTATAGTGTTTAAAAGATCAGAAAAGCAAAAAATCTGCATGCAACACGTAACACAATTTATTTGTCCCTGAAAAGTCGATATAGCAAAAGTAGCCGTAGCAATAAAGTCAAGAGAAGGACGGACGGACATTCAGTATATAAATATAAACCAAACATTCGCATCATAAATTAATCTATCTTTCGGGCTATTTTTAACGCTATAAATACAAACATTACGAACATTATTTAAAAGAAAAACAAAAAAAAAAAAAGGAAAAAAAAAGGTAAAAAACATCTATGGCTTGCATCGGTGGCCAATCATGTTTTCTCGGAGAAAAATACTTTACTACGTTTAAGTTCAGTTTCAAAGTCAACAGCTGCTGTGCTCGCATAGACCGAACTCAGATATTGCTCTACATTTGTTTATGCTGCAGTATGCAGAAATATTTCTTCACATTTTCATGCACATGAAGCGCATGTGTGTTGGATGGATGCACGTTAAAGCATTAGATATATCTTGTTACGACTCTTTTTTTTTTTTTTTTTTGTAATACAAATTTTTTGTTGTATTTAAACATGTGTGTGCACATTGTTTTCTTTTCGCTATATATTTTTTTTTTTTTTTTTGTTTGTTTACCATAAAGACAATCAAAAATTTTGATTATTTGATCATGAAATGATTGTCGAACATTAAGACAATATCACATATATGCAGTACTTTGCCACGATTTTGAAGGGTACTTTATAATAATAAAACATACATGTATATATATATATATATATATATAGACACTTAATAATTTCATTCTCATACAAAGCTAATAATTCTGATTGTTTTAAGCAATAATACGAATCATAGTATAATTGAATGCTTACATTAATCAGTCAAATGATATATAATAACTTTATTAAACGACTCAAATGTACGTCATTAACATGCTTAAAAACTGTAAATATTTATGTTAAGTTTGAAAGGCGAATTTGGTTTTCAAATCTATTTTCTCGAAGGCATATTGAGTCGGCAGTGACTTATGCAGCGTAGAACGAATTTCGAATATTTAAGGATTTGTGCGTATAGTTGCAAAAACTAGTTAACGCAGTTGTTAAAAATATGCAGAAAGCTATTGGGTTCGTACAAAAAACCTCACACACACAAACTTTAAGAAAAGCAATATACGAATAGAATGATTCAAAATCAAAAGTCAATCATTTTTCCATTTACAACAAATCGACTGAAAGAATTTATCCTCTATATGTTCAAGACACCACAATCCACGTCCAATATATAATTTTTATATTTAAATCTATAAAAAATGAATATTCAAAGTCAATATTCAAAGAGTATTGAAGTGACTACAAGTGTCAAGGACTGTCTAAGACTGTTTTATGGAGTTTTATTTTGATTTTTATGTTGAATTTTCTTATTTTTCAAAGAGTACTGAAGTGACTACGAGTGTCTAGGACTGCGTTGTCCATTCTCCAATGATGCTTTTTTTTTTTAATAAGCCGTGCAAAGGGAAAAACGATTGAAAAAATTTTAATTAAATCAAAAATTGTATTAAATCAAAAATTGGTTATGGAGCAAAGGAGTTCGAAGTCAGAAGTTTGTAATAGGCAGCCAAGTTCTGTAAATTTTTGTTAAATGAAAAATTAATACAAAAATTTGGAAAAGTTTCTTAGCTTCACAGCGATGTCATTATATAGCATGTATCTGTGTCCTCCTAAACTTTTTGAAGAACTTGATTACTTCTATCAACAATAATTAGTTGCTGGGAACGGCGCGTGTTTAGCGTTGCATTTCCTAGGGGGGAAGTGAGCAAATCATTTGTATGCTATTGCTGTCGATAAAGTGTCGCAGGCCTGCGTAATCTTATTGCCTTAATATTGTAAAATATAGCGCTTTTTTTTCTCAGAATTTTGGCTTATTGCGCTCTGCACTACCCGTGGTGCAGGGTGTATTAAACTTGTGGAGATGTATACACCTTCGAGAAGGACTTGTTAAGGATCCACTTTTTATTATTGTAACGATCAATTCAGGGTCATTTTCTGAGTCGATCTAAGCTTCTCTGTCTGTCGGTCCGCTTGTTCATTTGAAATGTCTGTCCATGTATCTTTCTCGTTAACCTAGAGGTAACAAATTTGCAGATATTTTAATGAAATTTGTTACAGCTGCGTGTATTAGCCTAAGGACGAACGCTATTCAAAATGGTTAGAACCAAACACCTACTTCGACCACCTAACCTCATTTAGAATTAGCGTTGTGAGTAAATGTATTAAGCATTATGTTCGATATTTAATGGCTGGCCGGGGCCGATTGTAATATTTTTACTTCTTTTCGCAATAGAGTTACTTTTGATTGAGGTAACAAACGGCAAAAAGTTTCATTTTTTTTTAAATTCTCATTGTATCTGTCATTTTCCATGCGTTTTCTCATATGAAGGCAGAATCGTACGTTTTACACTTTAGGTTTTTCGAAAAGGCAGAGAAAACGGCAGGAAAATGTCAAATTCAAGAGTGGAATCTAGAGTCAGCGCCAGAAAGCTTATCCTAAACTTTTGGTTTTTTAGCAGAAAAGGTTCCGATAAGCTCCCAGTGTGGCATCTACTCAACGGTCATTTTAATGAAACTTTGAGGTAAAGCATCTTTTTTTTTTTACTTCCTCTCAACTAATGATTCTAGATGGCCCAAAGCATCTAAAATTTTTGGCTTGACAAAGTTGTTTTAATTAAATTTTAACTTGAGAATGAATTGTAGTGCAAACGACTGGGACCATTCTTTGACCAATTCCCTTATAACGCCATCCTTTGGAAAAGTAATTTTTTATATTATATGAATATAGGGCTCGATCTCAGGTTTTTTTTTTGCATATTTTGCGTACATGTGAGTGTGCGCATATCTACGTATACGGTACTAAGCCAAGCGATATGGCAGAGACCTTCACAAATTTCGAATAAAAATTATGTATTGCTGCCGGGGAATGACCTTGAGACCACATTTTCCATGTAATTCAGAGGCAATGCTACTTCTGCATTACAAAGCTATTTGTACATTATTACTCATACGCAACTTGCTCTATGCTGGTTATACTTTATAACATATTCATAAATATATGTGAAACTCATACGCCATGGTTATCACGCATTTGTTATAAATAAGAAGGAAAAAATTGGAGCGTCTTTCTCACTTCAGAGTAAATGAAGCAATTAAGATGTGAAAGATTTCGACGATCTAAGTTCAGCTGAAGCTGCAACAAGATCACGACTGAAATCATATAATTAATGCAAAAAAGAAATATTTTATAGCCATTTGAATTTACAGCAAAATGGTGTTAATTAGACGTTATAATGAAGTGTACTTGGATTCACGTTTTTTCTTTGCGGTGAGATGTATTTTTTAAACCACAAATAATCAAACAGACTAGAGAAGATATTTGACACAAAGTCGCCAATATTTTCATGCAACCTTATAATATTTATTTTGGAAAAGTACTGACCATACCTTACTTGATACAGCCTACTTTTTATATCACATCGGTCAATAATGCTTGGCAATGAGACAAATATTAACCAAAATTGCAAAAAAAAATTCTGGTTACATTCAGAAAATGTCATCCCTCAAACGGCAGCTATGAATATTTCATCTAAGTTTGTTCGTTAATTTACGAATTATAGTCTCTCCGGCAAGAAGAAGAAAAGTAACATATTTCGCTTTTTGTTGGATAAAAATATCATGCAAACACAGAATTGGTTCGGAATGTGAGTCTTCTCTGTTGAAAACTATAATTCTTCAATGGTTTGCTGATTTAAAGTCAATAATGTTGAAGAGAATGGATGTCCGAAAGGGTTAGTTGCACCACAAAATATCGAAAATGTCCGCAAAATTATTCTCGATAAACGAAAAGTGAAGTGCTATCCTAAAGATATAAAAACGCGATGTATTTAGTAGTTTTTAGGAAAAGTTGGCCGCCAGGAAGCTGTTTTCCAAATGCGTTGCTCATTTAATCGCCGTAAAGCAAACGCGTGATGCCCCGAATCGACGGGAAAATCGTATCAATTAAAGTTCGGCCTGGACCCAATTGGCCGTATACTGCCAAAAGGATGCTTTACCAGAAGCAAACACATGATGCTCCTAATCGATGGGAAAATCGCATCGATTAAAGTTCGACCTGGACCCAATTGGCCGTATACTACCAAAAGGATGCATCTGGTAAATAGAATTAGGTCAAAAGACGAGGTAATTGCGCACAATGAAGCATATTTTGAGAGTCGTGAGAAATCCCTTTAAAAAACGTGGCGAAATGTGAAAAAAGCCAACGCAAACGAAAAAAAAAATGTTTTTCTTATTTAGTCCCGGGACCGATGTGCTACGTTCTTCGTTTGTAATTAAAGATGAACGTAAGCAAATTATATTCAACTGTCGACGAATCCTTTATAGCCAACACGGTTACGTCGAAATAGAAAATACAAATTCTTATTGATGTAGTTCATGAGCGATGAGAAAAATTCCCTTTCTTTCCCTTTTGGAAACAGAGCTGTTCTTAATTGATTTTGTATTATGGGCGTGGCCTCTGACTGATTTTGCCAATTTTCAATGGGCTGCAATAGCTTCCAACGTTTTTTTCGAAGTGTTAGCTCCATTCTTGTGAGTAGAAAGACGACAGACATTACGCAGACAGATGCACAGACTCATGCTAATTAAGAATATATATATTTTATGCGGTCTTATGCCATGCCTCCTTGCTGGATATAATAATGAATTGAATTATCACACACAACAAAAAATCTCTTTGATTGCTAAAACACTGGAAAAAAGAAAAAATGAAAGAAAGAATAAACTAAACCTTGTGGCTAAAAAATTAATTAATACCAATTAATTAATAATTAATGTTATTTACATAAATTAATAATTAATTAAATTAATAATTAAATAATAATTAATAATAAAAATTACTAATTAATAATAATTAATTAGAGTTAACTGACAGTTACAAGTAAAAATTGCGATTAATTAACGTATAAGTCGGCACTAGAGATTTAAATCGTATTATTTTTATATACATAAATATATATATTTTCGAGACGATGAGTTCCCCAGATTCGTTTCAAGATGCATTTTCAAATCTTTTCACTTTTTTTTTTGTTTATCGCATTAACAATCATTAAATTATTCATTATTTCATCCTGAACACTATGATCTTTCTTTTACTTTCGCATAATTTATTAAGCTGTTAATGATGCGGCCCGCGCTGGCACAAATTTGTTTTGTTGGTTTTTTTTTTGTTGTTTTTTTCTTAGTGCTATCTAAACCAAACCTATAAATTATATAATTATGTACAAGTGGAGAGTATCAGCCCGGATCATCAACGTGTTTGACTTGTCTTGTTTTTATTTTGTTTTGTTTTCTTATGTATTTATGAAGATTCATTTCATAGATAAGTGCGATGCTTGAATTATGCATGCAACGCAACACAAAACAATACAACACACAGCACAGCACAGCACAGCACAGTACAAAACAACACAACAAACACAACACAAGTGCAATGAATTAAATGCATTTCATTTAACACCAATTGAATGATGCCAATGGTGGTTTGGCTGCTTGGTTTTTTCTTGATCGTGAATTCCATAAATTCTGACAAGTTGCTGCTATTGCCGATGAAGTGAGGGTGGTGTCAATTCGTTAAAAAATTTATATACAGATATAATATTAATAATGTGTGTATAATATTTAATGATACTTAACAAACGATTTATTATAATGATTGTTCATGATTAATATTAACATAGAATTTCCGTTTAATGTAAAAGATAACATACAACATCATGTATGCTTAATATTTATTTATTATGAAATAATACAAAAAAAAAAAAACAAAAAAAAAAAAGGAAAAACAAGCATAATTTTACAATTAGTATTAAAATTAATATTAAAATTATTATAATTGACCGTCAACGTATAAATGCGGTAAACGTGATACAAGAACACCTTCTTACATTTTTAACTATATGCTTACGCCCACACCTCTCTCTCTCTCTCTCTCACTCGCTCTCTATCTATCTCTCCCTCTCTCTGTCTACCATTCTCTCTTTAAATGTGTCCTCTTATAAATTAATCACCAATACTGGTAATAATTCTTTTTTCCATTATTAAATAGATATTATTATTGAATTGATTTCATCATAAATTTGTTGTTTTTTTTTGTTTTTTTGTTGTCGCTTTTTAATTAATTCTCGTCGATTGCTATGTTTAGTGGTAATTATTAAAGAATTTAGGCCTTAAATCACACCCAAGCGTCATTAAGCGAACATAAGTATAACTATAAAATTAAAATAATTGTTAAAAATTATATGGCAGATATTAAAATTATAAAATTTGTTGAAAACGGAAAAAAAAATTTTAAACTTAATAATCGAGGTTTGTATTAAAGAACTTTAATATACAATTATGAAATTTTTCTTTTTTTTTCAAAGACAAGCTTCTACCATATCCATGTACAAATATGTGGCACTCGTTGAAAGCCGCTAATAAATCAAGAGTAGAAATTTACGTGTGGACGGATGTGTTTAAAACAGCTCCATCGACTTTAGGGATAATGTCACTTTGCATGTATTAAAAGTAGAATAATTTTTCGAAATTTATTTCAAATTATGAAAAGAAAATTTTATTTGGTTGCGACCGAATTTATATACCCATTACTGTTATGCTAAAAGAGACCCAAAAAAAAAAAAAACAAAACTAAATTTCCATACTCTGTAATGATGGGTGAGCGGGGTTTGTGGAAATTAATATCGTGTGTGTGAGGTAGATATCTCCATTTTTGCAGACGAGCAGACGGACAAGCGGACTGACAAACATCTCTAGAATGGTACAATTTTAAGACTCAGTATCTCATTTATATTTAATACTCAATAAAATCTGTACTTTATGAGGCCGACGAAGTCTCTTTCTGAGTGATGCAAATGTTTTGAAAAAAAAAATGAATTTCAATATTCTATAATATTCAGTAGGCGTGGTCTATTTTTCCAGTTTTATAAAGCTTCGACAAAATGCAAATTTTTACCTTCGTATCTGTTATGGTTTGTAAGCAATGAGCGAAAAAACAAATTTATTCTGTTTTTGAAGGTAGATGTGGTCTTTGGTTAGGTTGGACTATGGCCGTATCGTTTGACCGATTTGGAAAAATTTCATTGAGAACATTCGTACAAGAACTTTCAATGCTGTCTTTCTGCGAGTAGGACAATTTTTACACGGACACAGCGCCGATGACCATGTGGACAGACAGACAGAGATGTTCGAACCGGTCTAGAATTGGATGCCAATTAAGAATATATACACTTTACTCGTGCTCTGAGGCTTTCTTCTCGGTGTTGCAAACAATTTTGACAAAATCTATATACCGCTTGTCCTTAAATGATTTATTTTTTTCAAATTTCTTAAAAATAAAATAAAGTAAAAAGGTTTGTGTGCAAGCGTAGTGCATAGTGTAGACTTTGGCGTTTGTGCGTATGTGTGTTTGTGTGTATGAATTCCCGTTGTTTATAAGATATCGTTTTCTGTGAAGAATAGTGTAAAGAACTAAAGAACCTTTACTGCGACAGTGCACTTCATTCCATTTTAAACTGGAAAAAAATGCAGCTGTAACCAAGAAAGTTGGCTTGGAATGAAAATGCGGTAAGCTATGAATCAGTTGTAAAGCGGTTTGTAGACATTGAAAGTTCGTATATGTCCGTCCCTCTCTAGCAAAAACAGCCCAGGGAGCGATCTTCAACTTATGCTGGAACCTTCTTGCGATTGCCGATTACTTTGCAGATGTTGCTCCTTTTCACTACCATTTATTCAGATCGGTGTAGTCATATTTAGGAGATCAGTAGGTTCACAAAAGTTGAAGATGTCCGAAAATAGGTCGATGACTATTTCACCTTGAAATGACGAAGCGCATCCGTAAGTTAAATCGAAAATTTTTACAAATTTTGAAAGGAAGCACAGGATACTTAGTGGAACAAATGAAATCATCTTGAAGCTGTAGTGCAATTGGAAGAATCGATTTTTCGAATAATTTAAAATTCGATACGCACACCTTTTACTTTCATGCTTGAATCAAGAGACGGTCTTAGTATCGTATAAATCTTATGTGTAAATGTATTCGCTGCTAAGCTAACGACGTGCATGCTCTAACAACGTCGTAGCACTGACACTGATATCTCTATTAGCTTGTACACACGGTCGAATGCGTTTTACATTCATTTTAGTTCACCTCCCACCGTTCGCTATAAGCGGTCCATGGAAATCCAAATTAAAGTCCGCATAGTTGGCATAAAACCAAAGGAAATTCTTAACATTTAATTTAGCAAAATGGGGCGGAGTATATAAAACATTTAATATGAAAAATTTCAGTACACAGCCAACGTACAATTTAATGGTTGTTACAATCTTCATTCATTACACCCTACACCACTACTATATTGTAGCACCCGAAAGGGCTTAACGTAGACCCACCTTTTATTATACCCATCGATTCAGAATCATTTTCTAAATTGATCTAAGACTGTCTGTCCGTCTAATGTCTGTCCATGTATTTTGTTTTCAAACTGCAGGTGCCTAATTTTGAGTTATTTTGATGAAATTTAGTACACAGACGTACTTTGTCCCAAGGTTGAGATCGGTCTACCACTCCCCATATAACGATTGTCCAGAATTAGGGCGAAAAAATTGCAATTTTCAAACTTTCTCGGCGAAAGTGGCTAAGTAGTACTATTTCGGCATTCTAAATTGGTGTGAAAGCTATGGACAGGGGGAGGTAATTTTTTGAACCCCTTTTCATGTAACCATTCCTACGGAAACTGGGGCGTGATATGGTTGAAAGGGACGAGTTTCCAAAATTTCATGGTGAAAATTGGCTCACAAAAGTAAAATGACAAAGAAGTCTTCCTTACCGAAGTTAGACCACGTAGGTCTATTATTTGGATAGCACGGCATATAAGGATTCTCATGATAAAAAATTAAATGGACATGATTTGAACCCTCTGGGCCTATTTCTTGGCCCCGTTCCATATAAAATATTTCATGATTACTAAGCTCTTCGAAAAAAAGCTTAATTTTTAATATTTTATGATGAAAATTAATTTAATTATTATTAATTAATTTAATAATAATAATTTCATTATAATTAAATTAATTTATTTCAGCAAAAAAATTAACGGCAGGGAATCTGGATCGCATAAGTCTATTTTTTTTGGACCCCAATATATATATATAGGCGCTATCACGAAACGCAAACTCTTATATGGAGAGAAAATCGAATTTTCCAACATGCGGGCTTTCATGCAAATTATGGCTTTGCATGAAAATATGGTCCACTTTTTGGTGTATTATTACAGAAAACAAACGAAGAACTATACTAGGCGAAGTGGTGTAAGGTATGTAACAATCGACGTCGTCCGACTGTAATGTTCTTAATTGTTTTATAAACCAAGTTGTATATTTAAGTCAATGAGCCCAAAAATAAATAATAACCGAAATCGCAATAAAACAATTAAGTTTGTTAAAATTACTTTATATTATGTACTTTATTATATAATAATCATAATAATATCAGCATTAACGTAGATTAAGGTAAATTAACTAATCGGTGTATCGTTTACTTTAGAACGATTGTATTTGTGTAAAATTATATATGTGTTTATTATAGAATATCCGTGCATGTAATAGGCAAATGAAAAAATTTAGATATCAAAGATTTAAAAAAACAAGGCAAAGAAACAACAATGTGAATAAAATTAAGAAGATCCAGACGCATTAAACTGTTGTTGCAAATATAATTACTTTAAAATTTTATTAAAAAACTGTAATAAAAATGCAAAAGCCAATGAATCGACAATGAAACGTTTAAATATAAGATATGTAGCAAGAAAATCCAATATGTATATATATATATGTACATCTATATTATTAAGACATTTTATAGTTTTTTAAAGTTATTAAATCATAGACAAAAAAAAAGTTCTTTGTCCTAAACCAGTTTCAGCCAATTTTGATATAACACTTTTAGGAGCAACGGCAAGTAAGGAGTCACCTACTTTGTGTTTCCGAAAATAAACGTACGTATGTGAGCCATATAGGAGCAATTTTGATTTGAAATTTTGAAAGGAATACAGAGACGAACGGAAAAACAAATTGTAATAAAGTTGTCGACTTCTAGTGTCAATCTAATCAAAATTGTTTGCAGTTTGTATTGAATATAAGTGAAAACACCATAGTCTTGGCCTCCAATTAAATACTCTACACTATCCTACAGTTACATATTTTCAAAACAAGACGTTACATGGGAAATGGACGATGAAATTGTCCGATCCGAACTGTTTTCAATAGTGTTTGTCCTTCGGTGAAAACACGCCAGTCTATCAAATTCCATCAAAATACTTCCAAAATTGTGACATATAAGTGGAACATAGAAATACACGATGGAAAGACGGACAGACAAGTTTAGATCAATGCAAATCACTCTTCGAAAGTCATCAAAATATCTCAAAAATTGCAACATATAGATCAAATACAAGAAGACAGAACCGTCAGACGGACTGACAAGTTCAGATCGATTGAAAATCCCTCTGTGAATTTCATTACAATATCTCCAAAATTGCGGCCTTTAGCTCGAAGAGAAGAGTACAAAACGAATAGCGGACAGGCGGACAGACAAGCTGGGAATCACTTTTTGAATCGATCTATATAATAGAAAGTGCAAGTTCTTCTTGATATTGATTACATTCGCACAAACTTAATATACCCTTGTACCGCAAATGTTGTAAGCTTTGGTGACAACAAATTAATGAGACACCTGCACTTTTAATAAGAAGCGATGCACGTAATAAATTTAGTGCGCCTTCAAAATTTTTATCTATGACTTTGAAGTGTTGTTGTGGTAAATTCATTTTTGCTTATCTAATATTTCCTTCTTCTATTGAAATATAAGTCATAAGATATAATTTAAACATCGTTACATCGTTTGATTGGAATATGTTCAGCAAATAATAATATTTTAAACTAATGACACCGCGTACCCCACAACAACAATAGCATTTAAATACAATATTTTTAATATGCAGAGTGTTAAAAAGTTTAAGTTTTATTTTTGCCAATAAGTGATTTAGTGGAAAATCATAAAAAAAAATTTTTTTTTTTAATAACAATTGTCGAAATGTACTGAGAAAACAACAACAACAACAAGAAGAAAACCACAAAAAAAAATTATGTGTGCACGATTTTCTTCTCTTTTCATTTGTTTGTACGTATTTCAGTATGTCTCAGTTTGTCTTCTGCAGAAGACGTTGCTTTGTTTTTGTTTTTTTTTTGTTTTTTTTTTTGCTTTTGCTGTTAGCAAATATGTACCGACATACCACTCCAAACAATGTCTTAACATTTGGTAGTTAAATATATAAAAACTGCTGCTCCTCGCAAGTGCTTAAAAAGATCTTTGGGATACAATTTGCAAATGTAGCCAGAAGAGCAGTACACTCCTTGTTCTAACCCAGAAAAAAACAAAACAGCCCCTGAAAATATGAACATACACACACATGTGTGTGTGTGTGTGAGTATGTGTGAATGCATGTAACAACCACAACATAGTTTAACAACCAAGTTAACACAAGGTCCAACACGATCATTTTACATACTTATATATTCTTATGCTATATTCATCGGTTGGCAGTTCAACACTTATGCCATGCCATCCAAGTAAGTAACCCATGTACTATGCTGTTGGGTGTACATGCAACATGCATTTTACTTTGTTTCGTTTTGTTGTATTGTGTTGTTTTATGTTGTACCGTGTTGTGTGTACTGTTGCTACGCCATTAACATGCAACGTATATTGTAAAATGATTATGACTCTCTTATGAGGTTGATTATAGTGTTATTGTATAACATCGACGGCGTTGCTCCAATGACTTTGAATGTATTCATAAAAATCTATTCGGTGTCTATGATTATGTTTGTCTTTTAACTTTTAAGCATGCTATGCAGTAAGCTTTTAAACAGGCCACACCGCCGACATTGTTGTGATTGGCACATTAGCTCAAATTGTTAGTACATCTTATTTAAGCCGTTTAATTAATTCTCTAAGAAAATGATAACATCCTCTGTCGGTGCATGATTATTTTCAATAATCATGTATACAAGCAAGAAAAAGAAAAAAGAAAAACGAAAAATAAAAAATAAAAAACCATCTCATCATCGTCAAAGTCTTTTCAATACAAACATATTTACTTACATCGTCTCACCTGTTAATTTTCTTACATTCATCATCATCATCATCATCATCATCATCGAAACGCAAAAGGTGTACTAAATTGTTTAATCAATTTGCAGTTCATTATGTTAACATATTTCTATTCACTATTTCACTTCTTCTCGAACGACAACGTTTAGGTTCATTTGAATTCAACTATCAGTTCATATCTTCTCATTTTATTGGTTTATCCAGTGTTCAAGTGCTCTCAAGCGTCATATAACCGATTTATTCCGGTTAGAGCTAAAAAGTGTTTTACTTTCATCAACTAACGTTAAGTGCCGTGTTGTTTGTCTCCAAAATGCTCCATGAGCAAATGCTACGAGTCCATCAAGTCCATTTTGTGCCATTGCGTTAGAATTCGGATATAGGCAAGAAGAAGAAATTCGAACATAGGCATGAAGCGGACAGTGAAGAGCGTAGATGCGATCAACTGATACAACTTCAAAGTCGATGCACCTTGGTTTGAAAACTTAAATGGATACTCGAACTAAGGGCATATATAATATTGATCGTAGATTGATCATCAAGTTCCGAATACGCCTCCTATCAGTGAAAAACCCGACTAAGCCATGAAACAGGAAAACTTAAATGGATACTCGAACTAAGGCCATATATAATATTGATCGTAGATTGATCATCAAGTTCCGAATACGCCTCCTATCAGTGAAAACCCCGACTAAGCCATGAAACAGGAAACAGGAAACAGGAAAATTTTATATGTAGAATAGATCTGAAATCTGGAAGATTTGTAAAATTTTGCATACGAAAACACATTCGATTGACCGACAGTCACACGTACATTTTGTTTCATACTTTTTCAAGTTGCTTGGTAGTGTTCAAAATTCGTTTCAAAATGAATATAATTTTAATAATTTTGTTGACGGTGTAATATTCATGTAGCTTTAGACACTTTTCTTATGCTGGTTATGTAATCATTGAATACTAAAAAATGCCCTCTTGCTTGGTTTTTTTACCTTTTTTTTTTTTTTTCTTTCATTTATTTTTATATAAAAATGCATTCATGGAGATTTTAATTTTTCATTAGAAATCTGTGAATGCATGTAAGTTGACAGGTTTGTGAGGTTTTCCTTCATGATATGTCATTACGATGTTAAGAAACATTTGATTGCACATAAATCTTTTAATGGTCCCTCAAAAAGAACGATAGTTGTTTGCTTTTTTTGATCTAAAATTCAATATCTTTTTTATTATATGTAATCAAGAGGTTCAAGAAATATATTAACGTGAAAAAAACAATCAATTTTGCACTGGAAGGCGGACTTTATAATTAATTTTGATAGATTTTTAAGAAAAAGATAAGACGAGATCGCATCACCTACTACGACAGCTTGACAAATTTGCTGATATCCTTTACCCCGAGAATTACAAAAAATGCATTAGTGGTCATGTTGCAAAGAGAGGCATTTGAATTCTTCTAGGGGATCATAAGTACTATCATACTATCATATGTACATAATATATATATATGTATTATATACATATATTATATATATATTATATATATATTATATATATATGTATTATATACATATTATATATATATAATATATATATAATATATATATATATATATTATATATTATTTATATATTATTATATACATATTGTATATATATTATTATATACATATTATATATATATGTATTATATACATATATTATATATATATTATATATATATTATATATACATATATATATATATTATATATATATTAGATATATATATATATATATTTGATATATATATATATATTATATATATATTATATATACATGTATATATATATTATATATATATTATATATACATATATATATATATTATATATATATTAGATATATATATATATATATTATATATATATTATATATATATATTATACTGTCAATTTATTAGGGAATCGGCAGGAAAAGTTATTTGTTAGTGTTCCACTGATAGAACTGTCAGAGGAGCGCAGGTCAAGCTTGACGTTGATATATCAAATAGTTTTGTTCAAAGAGGTTTTTGAAAGCGACTGTATTTTTAAATTTAACGTCATTATCAATCCATTCCAAGCATCGTGTATACCCCCGGCATCATTTATGTAACGCAAAAGATAAACAGATACTAAAAACTTCTCACACTACTGGATATATTGGTCTTATAGTCAGCAGGCCTAATCCATTCATCTAAACAAACAAAAAAACAAAATTAAATAAAAGAAGTAAGCAAGTTATGTTCGGCTTGGGCCGAATCTCGCATGCCCACAGCCATTAAAATCTTTGACGACCCGTGCCTCTATTCATTGTTGTAGAAAAGCGAATGAAGTAAAACTTATCCTGCACGGTTTACTTCACTAACAGGTATTATTAAGAAAATTTAGTTTACCACGTCGTGACGTCTACCATAATTAATTTAGAATTAACACAATTAGCTTTTCGTAGTTCACTCCCCAAGCCCGTTTATTTGATACCCATATGGAGGGTATTTTTAAGAAGAAATGTATCCATCATGTCGTTACGTCCGCGGCAATCTACGTAGAATGGGCGAATTCACCTTGTCGCAGTCTACTCTTCAAGTTCTTTGATTTGATACCCATTGCGCTGGTATTATTAAGAAAAAACGAACCCATCAGGTCATGGTGTCCGCCATTTCAAGGCAGTTAATAGATCTTCATTTGAGGAGTGAACAAAATAGTTTTAAATATTCTGTTTTGCTTGTCTGTCTTGTTATCATTGATAAGCAAAAAATTTTAAAAAAGTGAAAAATTATAACTTTTAACTTCGTGTGGTCATGTCTGATTCCCTCCATTTTTGCATATAAAGAATAGAGTTTTTCGTAAGTGAAATGTGGAAAATTTCAGCTTTCTATCTCTCATAATTTGTGAGTAATGAATAAAAAACCATCAAATTTTTGCTTGCAAAAACAGAGCTGTGTTCAGTTTACACTTTACTGCGGGCGTGGCTGATTTTCAATGCCAACCTGCGTACAAAAGTTTCCAATATTTTTACTAAGTTTGAAGTTCATTTGTGCGACCAGGGGAGTGTTAACGGCAGACATCACACAGACACATAGACGGACAGACATGGCTTAAAAACGAATTTTATGCTGATCACGAATTGCGCGTTGCAAACATTATGCAAACAAAGTATAGTATGCCCCATCCCTCAGCAGTGGTTATAAAAATATTTTTAAGTTTCTTTAAAAATGAAAAAAATGGACAAAACTTACGCTCATTCGGTATTTATATAAAAATAGTTTATTTGAGGAAGAAATTTAGAGGGACATCATCAACCTATTGGAGCATAATACTCATATATAGATATTACAGTAAAACAGTGTGCAAAAGTTTTTCATGAACAATGCTCTGGCCATCCAAAAAGTGTTATGGCTGCAGATGCAGCCATCAATAAAATGCGCAACGCAAGCATTGTTCTCTTCATCCTTCACTGCTGTGCTTGTAAATGTAAAAAAAAAAACCAAAAAAAAGGATATGATAACGAAAGTCCGCCAGTTAGTTGAAGATGATTCAGCCGAGTCGTAGACATCTCATATGGATTAGTGCATAAAATCTTAATGTTCCTGTTTTGAAAGTGAATGGATTTGAGAAGACGTCTATCGCATTCGTTAACCCGGAAAGAAAAATATTATCGAATACGATTCTCTGAACAACATCTAAATCGTTTCGCAAAGAGTTGGATTTTATTCGTTAATTGGAAAACATGGAAGAAAGTTGGCGTTACTGTTTCCAGAACAAACCACAGAGCATGCAGACTGGTCTAAAAAGTTAACGACATTGATTGCTTGGAATCCCTAGGAAGACAACAACAGGAGAATATCATTGAAACTTTTTACAATATTTGAATGAAAAGGTTTGTTAGAGAAGGTAAAGCTTCCAGGGAAGAAAAGTAATGCTGCAAATGCTGCAATATCTTCCCCATTGGCTAAGTCTCACAGAAATTCACTTTGTTTGGGAAATGGGTTAAATAAGTTATAAGTCAACAGACTAAAGACTTTATCGTAGGATAACCACTAAGCAGAGGGCAGACGAAACGTTTAGATAGGAGTTCAAAATATTAAGGAGAAACATATGTGTGTGTGTGCGTTTTAGCCAATAACCTTTTCATCGAAGGCATCTATTAATCGAATAAAAGCAAAATGATTTGCTGCAGTATTTGTAGTTTCTGTCCTAACGTTCGTGACTATGAAACAACCAGTAACAGAACAGTTGAGCAGATGTTTCTAAGCACTACAAATATAATGAAAAAAATCTGTAGTTATGACTTTAAATTCACGTTAATTCGGATATTACCACAGCTTATGAATCTTGCTCAGAAAAACTTGTTTACATAATCAATTAACTGAGTTTGACGTGTTTTTTATTTGAAGAAAAAATTTCATTTCGGCATAGCCGGCATGTCTACTTAAAAAGAGTAATAAATAATAAAAACAAACATTTAGACATATGTTCACTTTATACACTACTAGGCGGCTTCAAAAGTATAAAGTATTTTGCTTACGATGTAGTTTTAGTGTCTTAAATATTAGGGTATAGTAGTCGGAGCAGGTCAGTGCATATGTTATCGGAACGTTAACATTTCAAATTAATAGATCTGCTAAACATGTTGAAATTCTTACCTATACAAGCGTATTGTGTGCGTTGCATGTTTTCAGCAAAACTGTCCTAAATCTTACATCTGCAGATCAGAGTTATGATGGCTATGAGCAAAGTTCATTTTGAACAGTAACACGCAATGAATGATTCAGTTTTATGTGTTCTCGAAAGTTTATTGGAAAAAGATGTTCCTTCCTGCTTGTGAGCGACCAATCATAGAAAAAATGATAGATGAATAACAAAGAAGTCATATATACAGACATCAGTGTGTTGACGTATGATTTTTCGGATATTGTGGACGAACCTTTCGATCAAATGCTAGGTTTTTAAAATGACTCTACGATTTCAATTCGGGAGAAGTGAAGGACAAATCTAAAGGTGGGAATGCGTAATGTCACACAGTTCACTATTAATTTTCCGTTTAAAAAAGTCTTGGTACTAACTGTACCTTAAATCACTTACGGTGCAGGATATATTAAGCTTTGTGGATGTATGTAATCGACAGAAGGACCAACTTTTATTATATCGCTCGATTCCAAATCATTTTCTGAATCAATTTAAATTTGTCTGACCGTCTATCCGGTTGCCTGTTGCTGTTCAAGTAATCTTTCGTGAAATTTATTGGGATATTTTGATCAACTTTCGTGTCACATTATGGTCCAAGGACGAATGCTCTTGAAAATGGATTGAAATGAATCATTCTTACTCCCGATATAACGCTTTATTTTGAAAAGATCCTTGAACGAAAAAAAAATTTGTAATTTTCGCAAGTTGCCGACAACAGTCACTGAGATGCAATGCTCCGGCATAGTAACTCCGTGTGAAAAACTTTGATACAAATGGGCTGCTCCTGCCACGGATAAGCCGTTGTATGGCAAATAGGTACAATTTTCAATATTTTTTAATGAAAATTGGTCAAGAATATTAATTGAATCAAAATTTTATTACGTAGGTCCCTTTTTTCCTATTAACTCACAATTGCTTCCTTGTTCAATTATTGCTTCCTGTGCTTTTCCTTCAGAGGTTTTTTGTTAAGGGATCTCCCTTTTCCACCATCTGTGACAGACAGAGACGTGCATTTTACGCTTTACGTTGAGTGAAATGATAGAGAAAATGGCAAAGAATGTAATCAAAAAATGTAATCTCATATTTTTAGTTTCTTTGTCGAAGCGTGGAAAGCTTTCGAATTATTCCGCGCTTCACCCTACTCAATCGTGCACTAGAAATGCCTTTAAATGAATGCGTGAACACCTGCACACAGACATCTGCTAGTGTTGGTGTGTCAGAGGAATTAGGAATCAAAAGGTAAGAAAATGGTCTTCCAACAAATAGTCCTTTTGGAGAGCTTGGGGAAAAAGCTAAAAACCTCAAAACAAAAATTCCTCTCAGGCAATAAATTTTTTCCACGTTTTCTACGTAGTACGAACCATTTGTGAGTGGAATAATTTGATGAACAATAAATAAGTTCAACAAGAATCGTAGATATATTCTGTATAACTGCCAACATAAGCGGACGGAACGATATGTATGTTGGTTGGTTCCACAAAAAAGTCTTCTTAGTATAAAAAGTATATTTGTTATCTGAAAGTCTGATGCGTCGGCCATCTTAATTTATTGCCAGACACGCCTATAAATATTGAAAAATTTTCGAACTGTCGACATAGCGTATTTTCAAAATTTGCTTGAAGTCGAATATCGCACCAATCCTACATTTTTTTTTTTTTTAGTTAATATTAAAAAATATTTAAAAAATCATTTTAATTAAACGTCAATTTTTATTACTAAAGGATTTATTGATTATTTATATAAATAAATTCAATAAGCAACACAAATAGTAGTCGTTTTACAGTTACGACAATTATTGTATTGCATTCTAAACATTGTGCTTTAAAACCAGTCCTATCTGTTATATATATATATATATATATATATATATATGTGTGTGTGCAATATAGAAGCGTAAACTTTGTTATCAAAGCTGTCCGATCTAATAAGTTACATCTTTGCAATTAAATATGCATTTAAATCAGTTTAGCTACACAACTACAACTTTATTTATTTTCCACATGTAATAGGTAAGTGCACGATGCTATTCAAACATATGCAAGAAGAAGAAGAAGAAGAAGTATGCATACAACAAATATAAGCTGCTTACAATGTGGCCAGGCCAGGCCACGCTAGGCCAGGCTAGGCCAGGCTAGCCATATGTTTGCATACATGTGGCTAAGATCGGAATTCAAACGACAACAGTGCATCTGTTACATATATATCTATATATATATATATATATATATATAAACATGTAATGTATTACTTTGTAATACTAAGTGTATGTTATATAGTATCGTTGTCGCTTGTTTGCATGTCTATAAATAATGTGTGCGACTTTAAGAATCTTCTCACATTTCAACGCCGCATTTACTTATAAATACAAATAATGTGTACCAGGCAAGCAGGCAAACAGGCAAGCAGGCAAGCAAGCAGGCAAGCAAACAGGCAGACAGTCAACGAGGTAGCCAGTCAGCCAGCTTAGTTAGTTTATAACCCGAACCGAATCCAAATGTTTTCTATCATACTTAGTAGTATGTATAATAAGATGGTAAGACGAAGAAGAGTCGTCTTCAGACAGGTCGAGGTCAATCTTAACAAGCTCTTATGTGATTTTAATATTCATTTAGATTTTCATTTTTAAAGACAACGTTTCAGATAAAAACGCTTTTAATAATAGTATCGCTATTATTTTAATACAATTGTACTTAAGCTCTTCTCTTTGTAAATATATACATATACACGCACACACACACACACACATAAAAATTTTCTATATATAATCAAGCATTATATCTAAAGTTTTGGTGGCGTTGGAGTTTTATTTCGCTATTTTAATGGCGCTCGTTTCATTTTAACATTAGAATACATACATACAAACTTATATATATGTATATGATATTAGTTCGTGCCCAGCAGGTGAGAACTTGCTAGGAGATGCACTGCTGCTTAAATACATATTTTAACGTAACGTTTATTTTACGATATGTCTGTGACTGTAGCGGACTTGATGTCCACCGATTTATCTTGATTGAGGCCATAAATTATCGAATCTTTTTACATTAATACCGCTTTTGTTGCTATTATTGCTATTATTGTTGTTGTTGTTGTTGCAGTTGCATACTTGTTTTGTTTCCATTATTACGGCTGCAATTAATTCTAATTCTAATGATTCGAAATCATTGCACTAAAATCGATAGTTGTTTGCAGTGTGCGATCAATTTTATGGCAAATGTTAAAGGTTTAGGAATTTTCTTGAATGCACACTAACATACCCATCCACACATACACACATATATATATATATTATTCTCATGCAAATAATTATAAAATAATATATGAATGAATGGATGTACGGGAATTAAAAGCATGTTTGTTCGTTCGTTAGTTTGTTTATTTGTTTGTTCGTTTGTTTGTTTGTTTTTTTCTTTATTTCTCTGTCACATTCACTTTGTGGTTTTAGTGTTTATTGATTGTAAACATGCAACACGCTCACGCTCAATGCAAAAACTTTTCACGGATACGATACTTTGGAAATAATTAAAAATTACAAAAAAAACACACACACACACACACATACGTATGTGCATGCTTAGGTTAACAAAGATTTTGTGATTTTAATAACGACCTATTAAACTTGATTTTTATGTAAAGGAATGTTAGTCTTCTTCTTCTTCTTCTTCTTCTTCTTCTTCTTCTTCTTGAGTTGTCTTGAAACACTTTAACTATTTGAAAATATTTAATTTTGTTTTACAAAAACCATAAGGGATTTCTTTTAAAAAATATTTTTAAAGGTATATAACAAACAAATGGCAAAATATAGCTTAGGTTAGAGAAAAGCACGCAGGACTTGTGGATTTGTGATTGAAACAAGTGCTAATTAGAAGTAAAAATGTTCAAGAATCATTGTGAAGGAGGATAACTTTGCCCAGTGGCTCTATCTCTATCTTATGGATGGTTTTTGCAAATTGCTCTTTGGCAGGCTCTTAACTGACATTTGTCTCTGATTTCGGGTCAATAGACTCAGTAGTTAAGCACACACGCTTGTTCATGCGGTGTGTACATACGAACCCAAAGTTTTTGTGCGCGAAATACTTGCTTATTGTAAAAAAATGAAATATTTTATATGAAATATTGTTCATCGTACACATTTTCCTCACCTGTCATACTCTTCTGAGACAAACCAATCATCGAACGGTTTTCATAAGTTTTCACAAGCAGTAAAGTGCTATTCAGCACGTGGTCAATCAAGTGCATCAATGAAAATGATTATCGGAAGGACTCGAGTTTGCTGAGTAAGTCACATGGTCTAGCCCTACCCAGTTAAGCGCTCCCTACCGATCGCGCCACGATTTTACTGTTTGTATGGATAGACGGATGTTGTATGAGAGAATGATTGTTGTCGCCTTTTTTGATATTTTTTCCCTATTTTGAACAATGAAAGGCTTAATCGTCGGCTTAGTTCATCCTTTGAGAGTTATGGGGCCCGATTGTAATGGTTTCTATCATTTGTACGATAACTCCTAAACATCCGATCAGATGTGCCATTCTTGGCTAAAGTGATCCCGGGCTGCATCCAATCTATCTTTGCCGTGATATTATATAAAAGTTCGATGGAATCGACTTGACCTGTGTTCATGGATCGAACTGTAATGTCCGCTTAAATTCTTCTTCGGGTTACTTTGTATTCTTATTATTTTTTTGATTCTGCTTAACGTTATTGCAACATGCATGCGAGGTTGTTTTTGTAAATACAAGACATATTTGAAGCATGCAAAAATTTTCTTAACGCTTTTCATTGGTTGTGATTGTGTAAATTAATGGTTGACAATGGTATTTAGTTTTAACTTCATTATACCTACTTAGTTACATATATATTATTATTATTGTTATATAAATTTAGCCAGAGCACAAATTCTAAGACTAAAGTTTTAAAGTACTAGCATCTAAGGCTTCCGGCTTTATTTTTTTTTTTTATTAATATTAATATTATTATTATTATTATTATTATTATTATTATTATTATTACTAAAAACTCTATATATACTTATTTAGTTAAATATCGTATACGGTTTGTCTCTGCACTTGTTTTTATTGTCGATGTATTCTCATTTTTTATAAAAGCTTTACTTAAGTGCTATATTCTTTATTGTCCGGCCGACGTTGTAAATAAATAAATAAATAAAAAACAATAAATTGTTATTAAGGGCGTTTCGTATTAGCCTTTTCACCAAACATCAACAGCAAAGAGCAGGCCATACTTCTCTCGTCTCACCAAACAAAGAATGTCCTCTTATTGCCAAAGTGAATCAGTCCCGAAATCAATATCACAATTGAATATATCGTCATTGCCAGACAACTTATATATAAACGTATATATGCACGTATTTCATGGACCTCTGTGTGCTCTTATTTTGTTGTAAGACTTAATAAGTAACTAAGTTTTCCTGCTCATTTATTAATTTATAATAACAAAAATGTTATTATTTTATATGTTGCTTGTAAAGGGACTAAATTTTGTTTTCACCCTTCCTTCCTTTTTGGGTTTCGGCAAGTGAGTCCCCCTCCTGTTTTTTTTTATGGGTATCTTCTTTTCCGACAGTTCTAAGTGGCTATTGCAAACCAATTGTACGATAATATTAATAGCTGTACAACTATGGGTGACTAGCGCTCTATTCTGGAAATAAATAAATAAATGAATACATAGCATAACTATATATAGCAATTATATATATATACATATGTAGCATAGTAGGCGTAATTAACAGAAAGCTTTGTTACTGATTCTATATGATTTTCATTTTCTACTTTGAGTTTCAAAAATAAATTCCTACCTATGTAACGTTAACTAGCTTAAATAAATGTTTACCTGGAAACTTTCTTTATCTTCTCGACATTAAAAATGTTTTAAAATAGAAAGAAAGCCATTTTCATCCTTACATATTTTATTATGTATATTTAATGCTTTAATGTATTTCAATCTCTTCAATAAGAAGAAGAATGAAATATTCAAATACGATGCCAGTTGGTTTTGTTGCTTTAATTGATGACATCACGGAATTGTTCATTGACCAGAAAAGGGAATCTGTAAAAATGCTTTTGAATGTTAATGACGTCGTCGTAAGGTAAGGAAAACTCCTTTTCTCCACAAAACGCATAAGCGTATCTTACATCGCGTAGATAAATGTAATGACATCATTTAAGGGTAGAAGTTTTCGAAAATATTAGCAAAAAACAATGACGTCATTTATGGGATAAATATTTCTCAAAATATTCTCCCCATCTGCAAAAATAATAGCAGACCCCTTGACGTTATAGAAGCACGTGTTGTATTGTAACGTAAAATAAGAGCACGATTGCAACACACATGCGCCATTTAGATATATAAAGTTGTAAATCCACCGGCCGGCATACTCATGAACACAGCAACTGGATGCACTCAATAAAGCCGCCAAGTGAGACGATTTATTTCTTCATTCATGGTTATTGTGTGTTTTCCCACACACATTTCTACAATTAAATCGCCCAACATTTGATAAAGTGCGCACGTCCACTATCGTGATATGGTGGGCAGAGAAAGAGAATCCATAGAATTTTCAGAAAGCTTTTGTTTTCAATTATTGTCGTGTGTGCGATGTGTAACAAAAAAAAAAAAAAAGAGTATCTTCTCTGATTTCACTCAATTATTTTTATGACGTCCTTGATATTACTGCGAGTGTGGTAAGAGAAAGGTAGGCATTGCTATGTATCGATAAAAATGTTACTTTATAGAAACATTGCATATATGGGTATTAACTAATGACGTCACTAACTGTATACCAATTAACTTAAAAACTTTACAAATGCGTTCAAGGGGATAGTTAAATGTACCATAAACAATTTTAAAACTTTTCCCCCATGCTTGGCTTAATGTGAAGGATAATTAGATGATAATTAAAAACGAAGCAATAAGTTCATGAACACTCTTTTTTACCCAAAAGGAGGCGTCATACTGATTTCATCAATACATTTATGCCATTCAGAAACAAGTGTCTTAAGGTAGAAAAATTCCTTGTCTTCTGGTCATCCATCTATCCATCTACTTGTATCTGTGTTCATCTGCTCTTTCATCTATCGGTTCCTCAGTTTCTCTCCCCATATTCATCCTCTCCTCTGTTCGTCTGTCCATCCGTCTGTACGCCCGTTCGCCTGGCGATTTGTGCATTTGTCCATTGAATCGTTTATCGGTATGTCAATCTAACCGTGTCTACTTGTTTTTGTTGTCTATCCTCATACTCGTCTGTCCGTCCATTCCCTAATCTAGCGAATCGTTTGTCTTTCCGCTTATTTAATTGTCTTTCCATTCATCTGTCAATCCATTTGTCTGCCCATTCACTCGTCTGCCCATATATTTGTCTGTCCGTCAATTCGTCTGTCTGCTCATATTGCTGTCCATCCATCCCTTTGATTTGTTTATCATAATTATTTGCCAATTCATCCGATTCATTGACCCTCTAAGGACTTGCCTTCTTGTTATTTGTACGTTTTCATAAATCTGTCTGTTTTGCCGTCTTTCTAGTAATTCGTCTGTCTATGCGCTTTGTCCTTGGCCTTTTAATTGATGTTCGCCCTGAAGTCGTTATAATTCTTTTAACTATGTTTATATCGTGTTCATTCAGTCATTACAGTCTATCAATTATTAACGGGAATCGTATATTTTTGCAGACCATTATAAATAATTCATAGATATAGTGTAACATTGTTGCTAATGTAAAATGTTGTTATACTTTTCTCACTTTACTTCTTTTAAACGTCTACTACGCTATTGGCAATGTGTGCGTACATGTTCGGGTAGACTTCTTGTGTTTCTTGCCTTCATACATATACCAGCTATTGCAGACTTTTGTTGTTTGTTTTTTTTTTTTTTTATTTTTCCTTTTTATTATGGTAACAGAAACAAAATGAAGTCATGGTTGAAGTTGAATCAAGTTTAATGTCAATGCCAATCGCATATAACTGTGTGTGTGTGTGTGTGTGTGTGTGTGTATGCGATGCATTATATATCCTATATATATATTGCGATAATTTTGTATGCTTGTGTGTACCACAGTACATTTCTTCATATGTGATTAAAGATTTTCTTTTTCTTGTAGGTAAAAAAAAAAAAAACTGAAAATCCATTACGTTCGTGCACGTGTGACTTGTGAAGTCATTTGATTGCATACATGCATTGTTTTGGGCGAGGCTTTTTTTACCTTTAATTAAAAACAGTTTAATTAAACGTCCCAATAGGACGTAATCATGCACATAAATAAAGAAACCATGCGTTTTATTGCTTTAATAAAACTTTCTGCAAATTTCTTCTTTCTCACTCTTACTTGCTTTACTTGTAGAGTAAACTTGTGTAAAATTTCTTTCTACCTTTTTTTTTTTTTTTTTTTGTATAGCATGCTATGAGTTTGATTGTATTTTATTAAAATAATATAATCGTAATTTTTGTTAATATTAGACACGCGATGGACAATCAATTGTTTTAAGGAAGTGCTCGCAAGTATTTATTTATCCATTGACTTGTGCGTTAATGTAAATTTAAAATTTTAGCTTTGTAGTATTTCGTGAAAGAATTCTTGGTCTCAGCAGAACAACGTTAGGTTTATGAGAACTTCTAGGGGAATCTGCAATCGATTTGTTGTGAAACTACTTTTCTTAGATAGCTCGGACAAACATGATAGTGGGCAGTGTTTACGTCAGTCAACCGGGACACTTCGTTTATAGTAATGTTATGGAAAAGTATTATATTTTAGTTATGTTAGTTGCAAGATAGTCAGGTTTTACCTTTCAAATTGTGAAGAAGACTTTGTCCAAACGATTAGATTTTCTTTTACATCATAATACTTAGTCCTTGCGATATGTTTGTGTGTTTTCATCTGAAAAACTAACTTTTTCAGTTCGAATACGCGAATAAGCGAATACGATGATCGCGGATTGCCTTTTTTGAGTTTCACAGACAGATCGAGATCGGAAAAGCCTAAAACAGACAAGTGGGGAACTTATATAACTGAAAAAGTTTCGATAAATCAACGTAGGGTGACAAGCTAAACTGATATGATATAGAAAAGTGGAGTTATCCGATCATAGTAGTGATGAATAGCTTTACGGAAACACTTAATAATATTCCCTGCTAGGACATGGACCTGGCGGAAGCAAGTTAGGATGCATCGCATGACATGATAAACGAGGAATCTTTACTCTTACTACTTTTTTATTGTTGTACTATAATTATGTAGCGTGCATAGAAACCTGAAGCAGTTTGGAAATTTGTCCCTGTTTACGTCAGTGAAGGGAGACAGCTTGCAGAATTTGCAACGAGGTTTCACACACCCTATGCATTATTTTGTAGACGCTCGCAATCGACATTAAATTTTAAATCGGTCTAGGAGTATCCATCTGTCCGTCTCAAATACTCTGCTAGTCGCAAAAGTTTATATATCGATTTCAAGTTCAGCAAATGTATTGTATGCAGAATTAAACTGAAAATAAGCCAAACTGGCCCAAGGATCAGCCCAGAGCGTTACACAATTTGATGGCAACGACAAAAGATTTTTTAAAAGCAAAAAGTGTGGAATTTTACTCATAAACGGAGGCAACGATAATAATTTTTAAATAATTCTATAGGAGATCTTTTAGCACCGGCAGACGGACAGAAAAATTTGACCATGCCCCCTCAAATAATAAATTATCAAAATTCCAATTTAATTTTTTTTTATTAAATTTCTTTGAAGATAGGATCCAATCAAATTAAAAGTAGACATGCACAGGTTAAACGAAACGGGTTCAAGCGACATTAGAGACATGTTTAGTGAGATCCGTTTCAACACCTAAAAGTGTTTTATTCAAGTAATGTACTCTCTGTTAGAATTATACAACAAAAATGATCGACCTGATGAAACGTTTCGCAAATTATATCTTCACACAACCGTTGGAATAAGACCAAGTGGATGCCAAAATGTCTTTAAGAAAACATGCGGACCATTTAAAGATTCTTCTTGTGGTTGTTAGAAGCTGTTGTTAGTTGCCCCCCGCCATATGAAATTAATGAATTTCTCGTGTTACTTTTGAAGTATTGCATTGTTGTCATATTAACGATAATCCCGCGATAACTTGTCACATATTAATATCCACAAACATTTTGTAATCGTTTACTAAATCTTTGGGTTGGGAGAAATTTTAAATAAAAGCAAAGGTAAGTCAATTAATTTTTTGGCGAGTTTTTTCCCCATTTCGTTATGCATTGGGGATAGAGAACGTCTGTTCTTTTGATCAACTGGATTTGTGCATTAAATTCTCTTGAAATACGTCAAAGTTTGTTGATGTGTTGTTTTCACGAAGATATTTTCTCTTTCTTCAGAGTGTAGATGTGTAACGTTCCTGCAACGTTTCAATTTCGCAATTTCTGGCCTCTAACTAAATTCGTAAGCCCGAAAATACTTCTCTTCTTCTTGTAATTTTGTGGAAGTAAGATAGAAAATTATGGTCCGAGTACAAGGTGATATATGCCATACAGAATCCATAAAATTTTATCAAAATTCGAAATTAAATTATTATGTTGATCATCTGCTCGGTCTATAGCAGCGATAACGTTTACCTTTCGTTGTATCTTTCATTGAATTGTTTTTGAAACACACACAATTTTTATATTCTTATGAATATGGTCTCCACTGAAGAATGTGAGTGACCATTACATAGACCTCGACGAACTTAAAGAGCTCGGTATGGGTGCTCTTGCACACCGTAAGATCCTGAGCCGATTTAACAACGTCCCACTGTTCGTCCAACCGAACAAACTGTCTGTCAAATGTCATTTATTTATTTATAAACAAGAATATCGTAAATAAAATAGTTTTCACACTTCTCAAGTTCCCATGACAACGACGATCACGATGCAAATGATTTATAAAAATAAGAAGAGAAATGTACTTTCGAGTTAAAGATTTACTTTGACAGCATGATTTAGAAGACAAGGCAAGAAATAAATAAAATTTAAATATAACTTAGATGTAGTAGATAAATGTTAAATGATTGGGATTTGAGAGATTCGATGAGATGTATAAAGCTCCGCTTTCACCGGAGTTGGGTTTACCCTTTTAGTAGCTTAAATAAAACAGTTAGCCGTTTAGATAACGATCACCTTTAAAACGATGAAATATTTTATTGCAAATCAATTTACAGTTTAATGATACATTAATTTATTTATAACTGTCAAACGGAACGGAACTCTACGTTAATATTTATATAAAAAAAAAAAAAAAGAAAAAAGCGAGTCAGTAATTAAAATTAACATAAATCTTAATAACTTTTAGTTTAGAACGTAACTCATTCTAAAGGTGTTTGTTTTGTTTTCTGTAATTTATTCTTTAAAAAATATTAAATTAGATAATAATAAATTATGTTCTACAGCACTATTTAAAAGAAAAATAATACAAAAAAAAAACACGAAAAGGTACTTGAACACGGTTTCCCATAAAACTTAAAACCGTCAATGGTATGGCATCAGTGTAAACACTTTATAGTAATATATTTCATATACACGATACCTGCATGCAAAGTATATGTGCAGCGTTTGAGTTCGAGTGCTTACTTTTTATAACTGTCATATACACGGTTGAAAGTATGCAAAGTTTATCATGAAACTTGCAATGTTCAGTAAAAAGTGTTTGGAGATTTTAAAGGCAAGCTTGACTTTTCCACGAGTTTGAGAAGATTTCGTTCAAATTCCTACATTGCTTAGCTTTTATCCTTAAATTCATAGCGAAGCTCTAAATTCGCTCATAAAATATGTATGTGTCATTACAGCGAGATTTTATCTTGACCTTGTCGTGTTCATAGGTCCGTTTGGCTGGCTGTCTTTAGAATCAAATTAAAGGAAGGAAATTGGGAAACTTTTCATTGTGGATCGCTATTAGTGATCCAATTCCACAATACAAGTAAGTAAATGAATGTAATCTGTCCATTAAAGCTACCACGGGGAAACCAAGAGTCATTAAGCGGAAAATGCAAAAATTTGCAAAGTTTTTACGTGCGTTTTAGTTAGAGATCTGAAATGCCGCTCAAGTATCACAATTACCCCACAATACGGAAAACATGCGGATATCATATATTTGTCACATTTCCGTATACATACATATACAAATACACATATCCATCTGCAATTGTACACATACACAAATGTCTTTAAAAAGTTGTGAAAAATTCCGACTTTTGTTTATTTATTTATTAATTACTGTTATTAATATTATTACAGATTTCTTAAATGTTTTTTTATTAACAATTATTTAATTATGAGTTATTTTTATTATGTGTGTGTGTGTGTGTGTGTGTGTGTATGAATCTTAGAATAAACCAATGAGATAATTTTATCTATTTTTGATGTACATCACGTAAAATGTATGTAAGAAACGTGACTTTCGTTAACGAGGTAAACGTTCCGTCAAAGACTTAATTAGTCTTGATTTTCCGATCATTAACAATTGTAGGTTATTAGTGAAAAGTTCTAGAAAAATCTTCCTTTATTCGTTTTTTAAATGTTCTAAGTAGAGTTTCTTTGCTACTTCACCAGACAGACTGAGATGATAATATCATCACATCGCCTTCATCTAGAATAAAAATATTTTGCTTTATATTCTAAAGACGTAGACAAATGAAATGACAAAATGAGCATACCCACATCTTTGGATGATACGGGTAATAAGATTAAAAATAATGTATAAAATATTCCGTTTTTTTTTGTTTTTTCCGATTTCAGTTTTAAATATAGTAACAGAGTATATTTTTATAGCCATCATAAAGAGCCAGAGGTATATAAAGTTTAGTTACACGTTCGTTAAAGTTAGTCAATAAGATCTATAAAGCATAGTAAGGAGTGATTGTTTATGGGGCATTGCCTCGAATCTTCCTTGATAAAAATGGAGAATTAAATGCAAATACGTTACCGTTCGTAACTTCAAATTCCATGGTGGCCAAGGCTGCTTATTCATTTAAATTCAAGTCAAGGTCTTCTTATATAACAAAGTTATCACATAAATCATCTCTCCTTTCTTTTATAGCATCAATCGATTCTTATCGATAGTATGGATTTTTTTTAAAAGCACGAATGTCAGAAAAAGCATATCCAGGTTACGAGTAAATGATATCGTTAAACAACAAGATTTGCCGTCTTTGCAAACTACAATCCCTTTGCAAACCGAATTATAAGAGCGTCAAGCAAAATGTTACGAACAATTTTTGTATATCACAACTAGTCTGTCTTTACTTTAGAAATAATTTAATTGAATTAAATATTTTACGTATATAAGAAAACGAAACGCCTGAGTAAGGTCCTCTGCTGTCTACGTTTTAGTTACAAAAAATTTATTTACATGATTGTCCTTAATTCCAAACGAAAGTTGATTGCAGACAAATTCTGCTGTTTAACATGCATAGACTCTTCTATACCTTTGCAAAGTTGAATGAGAGAATTTCTCTCTCATTCTAAGTCTAATACTTAATCAAATTCGTTAGCTTTTTAAGTTCTTCTAGTTAATGAACTATTACTTTGAAGAACAGCCTGTCGGTTTGGTTGCTTGTGCTCATTCTACTCTTACTCTCAAAATTTTTTTGGTGTAAATTAATTATAGTAATAACGCTTTAAAGTATAATCGAAATGATAAGCGATTTTAGCTTTAAAGTCAGTTATTATGCTTGAAATTAAAAATTCTCATGTCTAGCTTTTAGTTGCAAGTACCTGTTCAGCGTTAATTACCTAAGGCGTTCATTTTGATTGTTTCCCTTACTGAGGCCAATTTAAACACCTTATATGATCTCCCATAAGACCCCCATGCTTGCCTTTGAGGTACCGCCCCACCTTTCCCAATAATATGAACGGTTTCAGGGGAAGAGAGAGAGTGAGGGAGAGAGGGAGGGAGGAGGGGGGGGGGGTGTTCAATTATAAAATATCTCGAGTTCTCAATGTCCCTGACGTCATTGGAGCTTGTTCTTTCTTAGGTCGAGTAAACATTGATCATTCGGTTGGTAGTCGGACCGGTATATTTTGAAGAAATCCTTTTTACTTTATTATCCTACACCTAAACTTGAAGCTTGATGGGAATGGGAATGTTCTTAAATTTGTGCTCATAGAAAAAGTCGAAGTTCGAGCGCGAGCTAGCATAGGTTCTTGCTGTAAATGCAATAAATCGATGACAGATTTAAAAAATTGTGCCAAAAGTTGTGTTTAACGGAGATATTTAGACAGAAAGCTCGGCAGATACATTTTACATAATGAAAATTCTTCAAGAAACCAAAGTATCGGTTTTCATTTTTTATATATCCTTTGGCAAATCCCTTCAAGTAAGCGTGGATGCGATCGCAGAGAGATAAGGTAAGTAACCCCGGAACATTGCAAATATATATAAATTCTTGCTATGATTATATAACAATGAATGAATGACATCGCTTTTAGCTTCTGGGCTTTCATTTCGCATGCATAGTTTCCCAGGATAGTTATTGTCACCCCACCAAGGACATTGAATTACAAACTTGCGTATGTGTCTTACTGGGCCATAGACAATTTCCAAATTCTCTGGCCGTTATCTTCTACCCTTGCTTGAAAAACTTGAAACTGTGTTAAACAACAACACGTAAAAGGCCCTTAAAAGCCTATTAGAGATATTGCCGCCTATTGTTTAAGAATGCTTTTAATATTTTTAAAAATTTTCTGTAAAATTTTGGCTAAAACGGGGCATGTCATGTGCTTGCAGAAAAAGCAAAAAAGAATTGAAAGTATAAACCATCGATATGTGAAGCTGAAGATTATCAACAAGGCTTTAGTGAAGCCTCACAAGTTTTCTTGCAATCCTTTAAAAAAGTGGATAATTGAAAAATGAATTTGTTTACGTACATATTGTGTTAGTGCAGTTATTAAGTATTTATTATTAGTTTTATTTATAGAGATCTATGACTTTTGTATTCTAATTGCCTTCTTGTTGTTAAATGATGAGCGTTTAAGATTCGTTCTAAGGTAAATATATTTTTGTTACTTATTTAATAATAGCACTGAAGTAAGAAAAAATAAATCTATCTATGCATGCATGTGTGTGTGTGTGTGTGTACAGCGTAATAAGAAACGTGAAACAATAAATTCACCTGTAGGTTAAAGGCTAAAAATTACTTATGTGCAGATAAAGGTGCACAACAGTACATAAATGTGTCGTGTTTTCATTTAGTGTTACCAAAGCATTCAAAATCCAACACTTGTCTTCCACTTCTATGTACATTTGTGTACAAATTTAATTTTAGTAATTCGATATCGAACTATGACCAAAACAAAATGCACCAACGGAAAGCTATTAAAGGCACAAAAACTTGCTTGATACGAAAGACCTGCAACCCAAAAGAAAAAAAAAAAAGCCCATAGCACCGCTATTACAGCTAATATATATTTTTATACCGGCCATCGAAGGATAGATGTGTGTTAGTTTAACTATTCCGTTCGTGACATTTAAATGTTGTAGTTATGGGTTTCATATTTTTGGTCAAATGGTTACTCAAATTAGTTACATTGGTTCGGCTGTCCGTTTGCCTGTTCGACTCTTCATTTTCTATCCGTTGAGTTCCATGTACGTTGGTTGATGTGAATATTATTTGTGTGGACATTGCTTCGTCTGCTTATCAATGTTTGCCTCCGTCTGCACGTCTGCGTCCTTGTGGTCGTCGTTTGTCCATTTGTTTCATTCTCTTTACCTGCCTTTCTGTGTTTCTGCTCGTCCGTCCGTCCGTCTAAATATTGCCGGTTTGTATAACCGCCTACTTATCTGTTTCCTGTTTGTTTGTCCTTCTGTCTATCTATCTACCTACTTATCTCCCCGTGAGTTTGTTTGTTCCTCTGTTCATCTCTTTTTCTGTTTAGTTGTTTTTTGTTTATCTATCTCTGTGTTTATTTGTCTTTCTCCTGATTTGTCCGTCTAATCATACGTATGTCTATTTGTATATCCGCCTATTTATCTGCTTACTGTTTGTCTGTCCCCTTGCCTACTTATCCATGTGTTTATCTCCACGTCCATGTGTTTGTTCCCCTGTGCTTCTGTCCATCTCTTGCTCTTTCCGCCTGCCTGTCTATTTGTCTCCTGTTTATTTGCTCTTCTGTCTATCTGTCCATATGGTCGTTCATATATCCGCCTGGGCCTCTGTTCGTGTACCATTAAGAGTGTCCTTTCATCTGGATGTTTATTTGTTTGCTCCTTCATTTTTATGCTCGTCTTTTTTTCCTATATTTTATATCTGTTTTTTGATCAGCCCTGTGCTTTGCTTTGTCGTCGGGTATTTGTCAGTTTGCCTCCCTAAGCGTCTCTATGCTTTCTTTCAAGCTTTGGTGATTACAAGACTAGATGTAGAAATTGAAAAAAAGCCCATCAAGCCTCTACTTGGGCCTATAAATTGGGTTCATTGTGTGTTTGTTATGTGTCTCTATCTGCCGTTTATAGATGGAAATCTGTAAAGTTTACTTAATGGGGAATAAAAATTTAAAAAAAAAATGTAAAAAACCAACATTGTCCAATGGCTTAGGAATTATTTTTCCGTCCATCCGTCCACCTATCTGTCATCACTTGTTCTTTGCACGGCTGAAGTAGTTCAGTACCAGTCCGTAGAGAAAGTTTAAAAAGTGATACCATTTGATCGTAGCTATGATTTCAAGACCAAAATATTTTAAAAAAAATTTATAAAACAAAAAAATGGCCATATATAAAATTTTAGAAACTTTATAGACAATATTTAGCGCAAATATTAGGAAAGAAATTTAGAGATATGAGGGTTAATGGGTGCCCGAAATTCGATTTAAATCGCATATAATTATTAAACTTATTTTTATATACAATAATAATAAAAAATAATAATAATAAAAAAAAAAAAAAAACAAAATAAAATTATTTTCATAGCAATAAAACAATAGATAATTTTACTTGAAAATTAGGCAACAAGACTAGCACAACAACAAAATATGACAAAGATTGCAACATATATTTATATAGAGAAAAAAAAAATCAAAAAAAAAAAATCATTACAATACAAGGAATAAAAGGGAGAATTGAAGAAATTATGAAATGATTGGCATCAAAATTACATAATAAAAGGGATTGAACATCGCAACGTTAGAATAGGTCATAATATTAAGTTTTTGTCTTGATTTTTTTTTTTTTTTTTTTTTTTTTTTTTTTTTTTTTTTT
>KK502450.1:1125656-1153191 GCA_000688735.1 Glossina austeni
TTCCAGCGTACTTTAACGGCACATTTTAGGCAAAAGGGTTCGAAAACCTTCCGTCAAATCCCTTTTATATCATTTCATTTACAATTTGGTCGACCCCGTATCAAGGTCCACCTTTCATATTATATAATGCACTTTCCAGCGTACTTTAATGCTGCACATATTCAAATTTCATAGTGAGCGGGGTCTTGACCCCCGTGGAGCACGATTCTCTTCAACTATACATATAGGATACAGAGGGTAGCTGGCAAAAATTTTCTTACGATAGAATTGAAAAGGATTGAAAGTTTCGCCAAAAGCAAACAATGTTGCTGCCCTATACACTCGATATGAAATTTAATATTTATGACTCAATCGTTAATACCTGGTATGAGGGTATTCAAGATTCGATGCAAGCTAAGTAAGCATTTCGCTCGTTTATTTATTCATTTTTTTCACATTTGACGCGTACCTAGCATCGTATGCACAATGCCGGCGTCCTTGACTATTAATTATATTCAAATTTATTGAATGGTATTACAGACAGTGTTGTGAAATGTTTTTTTTTTTTTTTTTTTTTTTTTTTTTTTTTTTTTTTTTTTTTTTTTTTTTTTTTTTTTTTTTTTTTGAGTATTAAACGACGAATGCGGTTTGATAGGAGATGTGTTTGTTTTACTAACACTTCATCACTTCATATAAAAAATAAGCATAATTCTATTATGCTGCGTTTAACAATCCTTCCGATTACGATACTTGAGGCTTTAAAAGCTTTTCCAAACATAAAAAATTAACTGCAGTAACAAAGCGTAAACTGATTTTCGCCTTTATTTGAGTTTCTCGTAGGCGCAAATTAACAAAAGTTGTACATGTATGCGTTCTCTTTGTTGTTTCTAGTCAATACAATTTTTATAGCATTCGCTTGGGCACTTCTTTAGTTTCTGGTGCGCTCATCCGCAAAAATCTATGGAAAATGGTTTTTTAATAATTTCCCCTCAATTTCTTCTAAATTTTATACCTTCGAGAGGATTGAGCTTTGGCTTCTGTATTGAATCTCTAACGGTTATAGACATTGAACATATCCGCAACGATATCAGGCGTATGTAGCATATTGTAGAGAAGTGAAAAAACATAACTAAATATTTAATCGCTTCGATTGGTCGTTGCTAGAATCTATTTTCTCTAAATATCGGTTTTTTCCAGTGAATTTGTAAATGCATTATAAATATCTTCAAACGAAGCTTTAAGTTTATATAACAACGATCATTAAATACTTAAACGGATATGGCAAGTTGATCAAAAATTCTTACGGAAGTTCTAGACCTGCCGCTATTGGGTATGAATTGAAAGCCATGAATCTAGTTGCCCTTCGAACTTCAAAAAAAGGAACTTTCAGAGATCGTTGACTTATGGGGATTAATCAGAGTTTCTCCGTGGACGAAATAATCTACAATGTCGATGCATTCCGCAGTTGCGTTTGCGAAGAAGTAAAAAAGGCAACTGCCTAACGATTGTTGGAAAATAAATGCGAAGATTCGCTAAGTGGTTGACTTCATTTCATTTTCCGAAAAATCAAAAAGTCCTTACAAATGCACGAAAACATATTAAATATGTGTGTTAATGAAAACGTTTTTACCCAAAGAATTACGTAAAGTCGCTGAGAGATAAAGAAGATAGAATTGGCTTTACTCGTCCAACTGGGAAGAAAGAAAACGCATTTGTCGGCATAACATGGAAAAACTTTGCTAACGATTTCATTTCATTCCGGATTAGTTTTCTCGAAAACCTAAAAACCCCCTATAAATTCATAGAAAGATTCGTTTATGTAGTCAAAATCGTTGTCGAAACTAAGAGATTTTAAAAACTAAAAGATTTAAGTTCCAGATACATTTTGCTTTACTCGTCCAGCTTTTCAAAGCTTGGTTATAATCAACTTGGACCCGCAATTAACTATCTATCCCTACCTATACCCATCGCTCATAGGCTTATTAGTAATCAATAAATGATTTCGAAACCTTTTGTTACATCCTACACTGTTTGTGGTACAAGGGTATACTAAGTTTGTGCGGACGTCTGCAATACCCAGAAGGACTTGAGATAGACTCACTCGTTATTATATTGATTGATTCAGAAAAGGATTCTAAGCATGCCTGTCCGTCTATATGTCTTGTGTTCTTTCGTTCAACCCACATAAAAATTGATACACCGACGTATTTGATTCGGATCAAACCTCGTTTTCAACCGCTTACAACATAAGATCTTATTTTAAAAAGGCTTTATATGAATAACTGAATTAAGCAAAGCCGGTATTCAATGCTAGGCCGTGCCCGACTGTAATGTTCTTACTTGTTTTTAGATTTTAATTGATCTTAATCAGAGATTTATGTACAGGTCTGCGATAGTTTGTTAAAAAATTGAATAGAAATTTCCCAAAAGCACCAAAATAGTTAGTAGAAAAAATATATTCTCAAAATCCGTTTATCAAAAAACATATTATTCAATGGATGTCCAGATGTGCGAGTTAAAGGTTAGCTGCTAACTTTGTTTTTAAATTTTTTAATTTTTAATAACAATTACTTTGCGAATAATTTGCAGAAGCGAATCAGGGAATTTTTGTGTAAAACCGCAATTCCAAAAAAACGCTTACTGCAAACATGAAATCACCTTTGACTTGGCACAGCAACTATGCCTGCATACATACATAAATCTCAAAAGGTTCTACATAAATCAAAGCAACACACATTTCGTTTTAGAAAATTTTCCGATTTATTTTCTTCTCCTTTAAAGGGCAAATGAAACAAACGTTCGTTAATTTATACACAATTTAAACCTTTTAACGTAGCAATAACATTAAAGCAATGCATACTACGCAGCACTAGTTTAGATAACAAAATGCAACAACAAAAAAGGAAAGATAATAATAACTAACATAAAGAGGTGGGAGTTAGTTTAACTTTTTTACATATCGATGAATTAACTTCATTGGTTCATCAGAGCATTAAATACATACATAGAATAGTAAATGATTTGCTAACTTTTCACTCATACTAATATTCAAATTACTCTTTTTTTTTTCTTTTTTTTTTCAATTACAGCGTTGCGTTTGTATACCTTTGCGTTTTTGAGTATGCATGAATACAAAAAAAAAAAAAAAACAATGTTTGACAGGTAGATACACCAGCAAGTAGAAATGTTATAAATACAACAAAACCGTATTAGTAACAGAAAACCAGTAATCGTTATAAAGAGTGTATAAATAAATATTCTCACACCCTCGCTTTACTTATTGTATTGTATTTTTTTTACTTATATACATGGGTTGTATAGAGCAAAAAAATTACCGTTATATTTAACTCTCGATTATTTCTCAGTGCTGACTTACAAAAACAAAAAAGAGTGAAATGAGAAATTAACCCACAACAACAATAATGATAATGAAAAAAAAAAAACAAATCTATTCTCTCATTACTATTAGAAGAGAGTTAAAAAAAAAGAGAGAAAGAGAAAGACATAGAGAGAGAGAGAGAGAGAGAGAGAGAGAGAGAAGTTTAGTTGTGTGAATACACATGTGTGCACTTATCTATATATATACTAGTAACTAAGCACATGTATATGCTTAGCTGTTTGTTTTCACAGTTATTGTGGCAAAAATGCTTACTGCTATTGGTTTTTGTTACCAAATCGGTTTTTTGTTTTTGTTTCTGTTTTTTTTTTGTTTTTGTTTTTTTTTTTTTCTTTTCTTTTTTTTTTTTTTTGGGGGAATTGCATAAAGCTTTTCTATGACGCAAATAATTGCAGGTTCTCTTTTATTAAACCGAACACAGACGCATGTACATACACACAAGCACACAAACACACAAGCCCATGATTTATGCAGCCACCGCACAGAGGATAAAGTGGGGTTCTGTGTGTACACTGCCGTGTATAGATATTGGCCCTCTTGTTAAGGCGCAGGCGCTTCAATTGCAACCATATGATAACGTCATCGATTTTTTGTTTATTTTTAAACAGCTCACTTGTCAACTTTCGTGTAAGTCAAAAAAGCTCTCATATAAACAACAATGGTAGAGGACGGTAGGATAGTGATGATGGTATTGATGTTTTATGATGGCTATAAGTATGACGTAATAATTTTAAGCACAAAAACACATGCTTGCAACCGCATACATACACACATACATACATACCTATACACATACATATATGCATAGCTTATAGACGAATAAGCTAGGTCGGGTCGTGTGCTTAAATTTGTTCGTGTTATAGATTTCGTTATAGATGTATGTATGTATGTATGTATGTATGTATGTACATTACAAACTTAATACTAATGCTATACTATTTTGTGTTTTTCATAGAGAGCGAGAGTGGTTTTTTTTTTGTTTTTATTTTGTTAGTTTAGCTGCTTCTTTATTATTGTTTTGTTTTCTACATATATATATATATATAGATATATATATATATATATGCACATATTTTGTTATTGTTGCTGCTATTTTTGTATACAAACGAAACGAAATCAAAAGCTCTCCTCTAGTGTGTCTGTATCAAATCGATGCGCCAAGCACATTTGCAAAATGCTATAACTAAGGTGAGGCGCTACCTTATATTATAAATGTATTACCAGCTAGCTTTAGCTAGCGGGCCATCATCGCTAGCAAACCATCACCATTACCATCTTCGCCATCATCCTCAACAAATCGTCATTAGTTTTGGCAAAGCATTACCGAATACCGTGTCTACTAGCAAACGGTGAATATAGTCGCGTGTAACCGTAAAGATAAGTTCAGTCGCGTCACAGACGCCGCATTGTTAACATTACCGTTAGATAGTACGCTCTAAAAAAAAAAAAAAACTAACAAAACACAAAACTAAGAAAAATCAAACGGAAATTACTTAGAACATAGAAGTAAATAAATATACAGAACCAAAATTTATTTAAAAAAAAAAAAAAAAAAAAAAAACTTTAAGGAAAAGAACTTTTTCAAAACTTTCACTTTCTTCTATGATTAACGAGTCGAATAAGTGTTATATATATATAAAAACATGCATACATATAAACATATGTGCTATGTTATAAGTGTTATTTTGTGTTAAGAACAAAAGCGTGTAAAGTGTTGTACAAGTTGTTTTAAAGAAACGGGAAAGCGTTTACTTTCATTTTCTTAAGAAATTTTTTTTTTAAACATATCAAGAGCGATGCTTGTTAATAAATAAACTCAAGATTTTCGCTGTGAAATCTCTTTAAGACTTAAAATATTCTTTATACGTTAAACAATCCCGTATGGCGTATGAGTGTTTTATTCTTTTCTTATTCTTTCTAAAGTGCGTGTAAAAAATTTTTGGAAAAATTCTTTTAGAAATGCAAAGAAACAAAAAAACACAACTCTTGAAACCTCGAAAACTTCCGAAAATAAAAAAAAAATAAAAAATAAAAAATAAACATTTCTTAATTATTATTGGGTTTATTATTAAATAACTTGTTTCAAAGAACTTGTTTCGTTGTTAAATATTGTATTAAAAGTTGGTCATAACTTTTTCATATCTAAACATTTTTTTAATGACTTAAAAAAACAAAACAACAAAAACAAAAAAAAAGAGAACAGTGCGTATGATTGATTAGTTATTTTATGGAATTTAATAAGAAAATATTTGGAAAAACTTAAAAAAAAAACTAAACAAAATATTTAAAAATCTTAACTCTCTTGTTGGTTTTATTTCAAAAGTGTTTCGTCATTGTTTCGTTTATACGAATCTTTAAAAAAAAAAAACTTCTCAGTACAACAACGTCCTTGTGCCTCCCAAAACCTAAACCGTTTATATATGAAATAAACATAGCTGTGTCGTGTTAATGTCTATAATAAAAGAACGAAACCACCACCAACACCATCACTATACTAATTATTACGTCGTTTTGCTTACGTCGTTAAATCTATTTATATGCGTATGTGTGTGAACATGCATATACAGAGAGAAAATATTTACAAAAAAAGAAAACCTTAAGCAAAAGTATACACATTTAAAAAAAAACAAAAAAAAAAAATTATTTTATATTATTAAAGAGAAATAAACAAAAATCGAAAGGCTCTGTTCTGTGTTTTTGCTTAAATGGAAGGAAAACTCTTTTAACTGAAATTAAAATAAAGCAAAACGAAAACAAAAAAAAAAACTATAAAAATAATGCATTCATAGCCGCATTTTATTTATGCAACGGATCTGTTAAGCTCAACTATCTGAAACAAAAGAAAAAAGAAAGAAAAAAAAGAGGAGAAAAATCGTCGTGCTGGAGCTGCAGAATTTTAGAGCGCGCCTGAGGGTTTTTAAACCTTCCACAGGTGTTTATTAAGTGTTTTCGTTATGTGTTGAATGTTTACAAATCATAATAATCGCTTAACGTGTTCCGTTCTTCTATGTGTGTAATTTTTGTTTAGTTCATTCGATCAACTTTTTCCTTTTCGTTATTTCGTTTCGTATGCTTAAGTGTTTTAGTTGTGTTAGTTTGTTTATTTGTTTACTTGTTCTTTTTTTTTTTTTGTTATTTCTAACTTACTTGTGAGGAAAGTTGTCTTTAAGAAACATAAAAATGCGTAATCGTTTGGCCTCCTTGATTGTGGTCAAACAAGAACCATCATCCAATCCATTGAATTCTACATTGTCCGTTGTGAATTCATTACCAACATTACCCGATACAACAACGACATCAGCAATTATACCCGAAATTAATAACAATCAAGTGTTGCACACAACACAAAATCCTCATATCACTTCCACATCAGCCAATATATCAATAAAATCGGAAAATTCTTTATGTGAAATCAATAATAATCACTTAAGTTCTCTCTCATGCGATAATTACTTTGACACAACTAATACAAATAGCAATAATTTACCGCAAAAGCCGTCGGCTACTTTAATTTATCCATGTCGTAATTTATTTCCGGACGGTTGTGATATATCACACAATCATAATTGTTCGACTTTCGTTCATCACAATAGCAATCACAATCATCATCATCATCATCATCATTATTATGCGTTTGGAAATTTACAACAAAAATCACAATTTGATACACTCTCTCATCATACGAACGGTCAAAAGTTTTTATTCAAATCGGAACCTTTAATACCGAATAACATTAACTATCAATCTCAGCAGCATACGGTATCGGCAAGCGGAACCAATGAGACTTCTTGGTCTCTAACAAATTTAAACAATCGCCGACTATACAATAATCATTGTGGCTCGTCTACAATACAGGATAATTATCCAAACAGTATGTATACACAAATGTTTTTTTTTTTTTGTTTTCTTCTAAAGGGTCTGGTGATGGCATTCAAAAAGTTTTTTATTTATGAAAATTATTGATACTCTCAAGGCTTATCTTATATATAAGGATTGAATAATATTTTAACATTTTGATTACGAAACTCTATCTCTCTTTCTCTGTCTGTATTATTCATTATATATAGGAATTATTCATATATATATAAATATATGTATATATTAATTGTTTATGAAAAAAAAAAAAACCTTTTTTTAAAAACTATTTAGAAAATTTCAATTATATTTATTTTTGTGTCATAAAACAAAAAAAAAAAGATGGTTTAGTGTCTGTCGAAGCAGCCTAATAAATATTTCAGAAAAAAGGTTAACAAGAGTATGAAGAAAAAGTATTTATAGCGGGACGAATTTAAAATATTAACCGGGAAAGTAACTGAATATCGCTTTTGCTGTACTAATTAGCAGAGTGTTTAGGGTGCGTATCAAATCGGAAGTATTGAATAATTTGCGAATATATTCAGACAAATTTTCGATTTTTTTTTTATTTATTTTTCAACATAATTATCATGGCCGTCTTTTTTGTTGGCTGGTGTATTCCAGATGTAAAGTAATACTAGAAAATTGCTTAGTGAGAAAAGTTATTTAAAAAATTTAGATAGGAAAAAAGACGGCTGACACACCCATGTCAAGCAACACTTAAAGATTGCTTCGACCAAAAGGACTCGAAAAGAAGAGATCAACTGATAGAAATTTCTACTGATGTGCAATAATAATAATAATAAAAATAACGCCAGCGAGGCGTGAGTGACGCTCTCTCACTCCGTGTGCCATCGGGAAACATAGGGTTAAGCCTCCACGGCAGGAACCTACGTAAACCTACTGTCACATCTGATGTGCAATAATAGCACCGGACTGTAGGCAGAGACAAGTAGGCGCATAGGGATACAGTGACAAGCAGCAAGAGTGGCTGATGAAAACGAAGAAAGCGATTCAAGCGCGTTGAGAAGATAACAAATGCAGATAAGTAAAAAAGTATTGACCGATAAAGACCAAGCCGAGCCTGTATAAATGCCTATAGCGAATGACATGAGCTTAGTATAGTTCCTTCGTAATTTTTGACATGTTAACGATTGCGATCGATGCGGGAAAGGTACATGGCAGGGATTGCCAAAGGTCTTTCCAAAATCTTATTAGAAATTTCCAGTCTTCTGGATGTATATGCATTTACTTTAAATCGCGGTGAAGTATATGCCAGCCGTCCTAGGAATTAGTTAAGCGAATAAGAAAATTAGATACGACTTCAGATGACTTATTATGAGGGGGAAATACATAAAAGTTATTTCACTTTTTCTTAATTACGTACATAAAGTATTCTTCAAAATAATAATTGTTTCGCAGGATAAGAGTTTTCGCCAAAAAAAACTGAGCAGCGTGGTTTTAGTTTTGCAGTTCAATGTTCATAATCCTTACTAGCTGTAAATGTAGCGGCAAAGCAAACGAGCGGGCGGACAAAGAAGCATATGACAGTGTGAACGGATGGGTACGAATTATTTGCACTTATTAGAAAGATATATACGAACATAATTAGATATCACAAAGTCTCTGGTCGCAGCTGTTACGTCCTGGATATGGGTATCATACCTTTTTCCTCAAATCCCAAGGTCAACGAAACTTTTTAATTCTTCTCATTAACCTTCGAACCATTCAAACCATTCGAACCAAATTTATTTTCGGTTATGACGAACGCAGCCGTTCCCGTAAACATAGTAAAATGTTTATGCTGTAAAATTAACTATTTATGAAAAAGAAAAAAATAAAGCCTTGCCTGTTGTTGTTGTCTTTTTTCTTTTAAATATGTTTATTCGTATTCGTTATTGACAAACAAATTTTATTGCATTGCTAAAAAACAAATAACATATAAAGATAAATTTATGGCAACATTTAATTTCCATTAAGGACAGTAATGCTGTCCAGAGCAAGATACAAAAATCACACATACTACCTCGCATGTTGGTGCTGCTTGGATCGATTCAGAATGTTTACTTTTGTTAGAATTGCAGATTGACATACAGACAGACGTAGATGGACAGCCAGACGGACAGGCAGTCTTAAATCAAAATTTGATATTGATCAAGAATATATATATTTTATATAGTCTCTAAAACTTCTTTCTGTATATTGCAAACATTTTGATATGAAATTTAGATGAACTTTCTTATAAAAGTTCTGTAGGATCACTTACAGCGTATATATAACAGCGTCTGCCCTTGTATCTGGTGAAGTTTATAAATAAGACACAAAAATCTTATTCGTTTTTGCTTCGTTTTGCTGCAGGCAGGTCCTTCGATTGGAAAAAAAAAACTAAAGTGGGAGGACTCGTCATTTGTTAATACGAATTCGACTTTTCTTTTACCTATGCGATGAACTAAATCCGCCATAAACAGTTAAAGGGCTCAACAAAGCAAAAAAAAGGGCAATAAAAAATTTTCTTACTTCGAATCACAGAAAAAAGTTTTTTCGGATAAAGGTATAAAAGGCAATAAATTCCAGGATTAAAAAGAGCCGCCAGCAACCAAAAGCAACGGTTCTTCTTTTTTGTTTAAGACGTAGAGTAGATTTTACCAAAATTATCGATTTTATGTTTTCGAGGTACTTTCAAGATGTCCACAGAATTACACGCTCAGAAAAGGAGTTACTTTCAAGCTGTCCACAGGATTACATGCTCCGAAAATGAGTCTTCGTTTCCAAGTAAATGTTTATTCGTAAGTTTTTGTTGTTTGCAAATTGGACGAGTAGATTTTTTATATATCCATTGGATTCTTAAATGTCCATGGATGTTGTAATAGTGTGCGCAAAGGGGGTTTCGATTTTAATTTTCTCGAGCTTGGTTCGATATAGAGGTTGAATGAGATTAGAATTAAAATGCGGTTAGTATGGATAGTAGTTCATAGAGCGGGATTGATTTCTTTCGTCAATCATGCCAACATATTTTTGTAGGTCAAACATTTGTGCTGAAAAGTGCCGAAACATTTGGGGATTTGGTTCTTCTGTTCACTCATTACGACTTAGTACCTAACAAATTATTATTTTCTCCCCGTAGGTGACAATGATTTTCCTCACTTGGTGAATGGGGTTTCAGGCTTTTATGGCCGACAAAGTGACTGTAATAATAAGCACAGTTTTGGTTAGTTTGATAACCAACTTTGGCGGCTTCAACAGTAGTTCTAGCTTCGGTAGTCAATGTTGAAACGCTTTCATGTCTGATATAATTAACTCGGATTTGCTCTGCATGGACAGAGTGCGGATCGTTTCCCTTAAAACTCTTAAAATCGTGCGCAAAAAGGCGATGCAAACCATTATTTTCCAAAAAATGGAATTTTGAAAATTGAAAATTTTCATTTATTGAACATTCAAATAATGTTTTCGGACTTTTAATAAAGAATTTCTTGGATTTCAATTTGCTAAGGCCTCAATTGCAATCGGAGAAGTTGTAATTCTCTCCATCTTTTTTTAGTAAAAAATATTGATCCCAGTAAATTAAACAGCACCGATTAGTGACGAATAGATGAAATGAGGAGATGAAGGATACTTACCACAAGAAGTTGGATCGCTTAAGGTAAAGATGTTAATAGAATTTGTCGATTAATCAATAATTTTTCTCTATTTTCTTAAAACTCTTTTATTTTTATTGTGGGAAATGGCGCACATATCTCGGGGTGGGGTCTTGAGATTGAGAATTTTACATTCTTACCGGTATATGGAGGTCATGCCAAACCTTGTGCAAAGTTTTAAATTTGCCACCATTTGTAAAGTGCAGTATTCGCAATACCAAAAAGGAATAGTTTAACAGTTGACGCTTTAGTAGAAGTAAAGCACTACATGAGAGGCTAACGCGTTTTCAGAAATAATGCACGTTTGGCGGTCACGATTCGCAAATTTCCCACAAAATATGGCCGAAATATTGACTTAAGTTAATTTTGTTAATTTCTTGAATACCACTGGACTCCTTTTTATCCCGTTATTTGAAGTCATAGGTCTATGCCAAGAAGCCCACAAACACCCGTACATTGAATGAGAAAATTCATAGGTTTTATTCAAATATAGAAGGCATAGAAAATCTTGATAAAAGAGGGCCAAGCCGGCGGGGCCCATTTCCCCTATGTGTTACTCCATACCTGACCTTATCCTGTGTACATTATGATGCAATAAACAAATTGCAGTTGAAAAAAAAAATTATGTTTTCTATGTAATTGAAATATTGCTTGAAATTTAGGAGACACCCTTTAGGGAGTTTCACGCGAAGCTCCCAAGGCACGTAACATATACGAAACAACAATCACATATACTTATTAAATTCTACAAAACTAAATAATGCGTATATTGTTTGGAAAATTATAAACAATTTTCCAAAAATGCAACATAATAACGCTCGAGCACGTTTGGCGAAAAATTTGCGCATAAAACTGAAAGAAAAAAAAAAAAAAAAACAATATGACAATTTACGATGTGATTTGTTCATAATAAAACAACAGCCGCAACAAACAAATCCTACTAAAGCAATGAAAAAAACACACACACACACACACACAAAAAAACTCGTGAATTGCAATTACCATGAATAAGCGAATGCACGTGGTTGCTGTTGTTGTTTAAACCCCCCCTCAAAAAAACAAAAAAAAAAAATTTCAAAAAAACAAAAACATTACAAATGTAAGCGATAAGAGGAAGAAACACACATATATGTACAACACATAATAACAACAATTGTATGTGCACATAGTTAAGAAAAAAAAATAATAATAAAAATTAAGAAGTAAAAGCGGAGGAGAAAAGTACATCGCATGGATGGCAGCCAATTTTTATTTTTCATATCTCAAGCATTTCAAAGAAAATGAGAAAAACATAACAACAAACAAAAAAAAAACAGAAGAAAATTATGACAGAATATTGACGCAGGTGTTGAGATAGATGTAATTGTATGTGTGTACGTGTTATTACATATGTATGCATACGACTACCAAATGATCAGATGATGCTTAACGATCTTATCTAAGTGCGGTTGCTGTAATTCATTTTAAGCAGTACTCGCTGTGCATGTTTTTGTGTTCGGTCTTTGACAGCCGGTTTACCTGCTGGGCTTAATCACTTAAAATTGAAATTGCCCGCTGCCTCAACGTCGCACATACACAGACATATGTGTTAGCGTACACATATATGTATATACTGTATGTATGTATGTATGTATGTATTTATGTATGTATGTATGTACGTATAAGCTAAAGATGATTACACAGATGATATGATATATGATTTCGTCATAAGTTGCCACTGTTTTTATGCATCTGCTGGTCATAATGTCGTCGTCTATTTCTTCTGTTGCCGTAGTGAGCTATGCTTTTAAAGGGAATTGGCATTCGTCAGCCATGAGCTAGTTGAAAAATTTGATATAAAAATTTAGACAGTCACCCAGACATGCCGTAGCCGTCATCGGTTTCGTATCGTCATGTCTCAATTATAAGGATTCAAACGTCTTTGACATTGACCTTGTAGAGAGACAGACAGAGATAGTGCTTATGAATAAATGTTTTTCACATCTCTTTCGTCTTTTGCTTTTCCTTTTATTATATTTATATATATAGGGTGGGCCAAAAGCAATTGACAAGCAACGTCAAATTATATCAAATTTTTCCTTATCCAACACTCATAGGAAGGCAAACAAGATGATGTGTGTTGTTGTACTTTTTTCCTCTGTTTTCAAGATAAATAAAATAAAATAAATTATTAATCGATTAAGTGCGTTTAAGAAGAATTTTATTATAATGTTCTCGTCATAACGGCAACTTGAACTCGGTAACTTTGTTGTTGTGCGTTTTTAGCTTTTTGCTTTTCAATTATGCGTTTATGATAAACTATTAAAAGAGAATTTATTAGGCATATATATATGTATACATACATATATATATATATATGTGTGTCTGTGTGTGTGTGAATTAAGCATTTCGTTTTGAATGCTATTCTCTGACACTTGTCCAGTTTAATATATGAAAGGTTTTTAGAAAATTTCTACAGCATCCATTTTTTCATTGCTTCTGGCATTTTTTCATTTTACAAAAGCAAAAATGTTTTCATTTATCGAAAAAGAAATGTTTTGTGTTTAAAATATGAAATTTCACTTTAATTTGTGACACCCTTTATACTGTCATCTCAGCGTGTCGGCATAAATGAATATTTTATTGCAAAAACTGAGACGCATTTTGAGATGATTTTACGTCAGAGTTTCTTTTCTAAAGCAAAATTGAGGAAAAATATATAAAAAACTAAAGTCGATTATGTCTGACTAATGTTGGTCGCTTTAATAGCTACTAATTTTTTTTTAAATATTTTTACAAATCACTTTTAAACATTAAGCTAGTGCTTAACTGCAACGAAATTACTGCTGTAGTCGAACTACTTTCGATTAAATTTTAGGCTTCAAAAGAGTTAATAGGCCCAGCATAGAGAAACTTATTAAAAATCCAAGCTCATTACTTATTAAGTTCCCCACAATATTTCGCTATGTTCGTCATTATTGTTTTGAAGCATTAGAACGCCTAATGTCACTGCTCCTGCTAAGCTAACCGTGTAGCATCATTTCACTCACTGAACTAAAGTTCTTTCTAGATTAGATTATGTCAGTGTAGAGTACATTATTATTGAGTAAATGGCCTAAGTTTATTAGGTATTCAATGTGGGTGCATTTGAAGACTTTTTTAAAAACACACTACAGGCACAATACAGGCACAGTACACTGCATACACGTGCAGTGGTTATTTTAGCTAAAGACCTTTTAAAATAGAAGAATTAAAATAGTTTGAGTTAATAGGCTCGCAATTGCAATATTGTGGGCAATCCCTACCGCCCACACCAGAAAGATCTGCTGTGCTCTTCATGTAGTAGACTTACACTATTTTCAATACAAATCACTTATACAAAGACTTTCTATATTTTCTATGCTCATAAATCGGTAAAATTCTATTCTATATCTGTCATCAAAAGGTGCTCATTGCTCATCATTCACTTTAGAATGTACTGCGCATGGATCAGATCTAAATTCTTATTTAGATATTTAGAAGAATTTAATATTTTATGTGGAATCCAAAATGGGGAACGCTTTAATTTGGACGATCATTGGATTTTAAGTTAATCTTATTAGATACCACTAATGGTATAGAAACTGAAAAATATATATATTCCAGTTTAATAGAAATTGTGAGAGCCTTCTCAACGAAGATACGCGTAGGCTTGTTTAGAATTCTACGCCCATTATCCTTATGGCGTTCACGAAACGTATTAGTTCAAGTTACGTATAATATAGAAATTGTTCTAATTGCAGCTCATTATTGACAAACTGCCGCATATTTTGGCATCAAACCATACAAAAAGCAAAAAAAGAAACTTGTACTCGGCTGTGGGCGAATCTTTTGTACCCATCAGTTTTATCTTAAAAAGAAAAGAAAATTGATAACAAAAGAAATAAAAAAGTAAAAACATTATAAAAAGTAAAAGCCCGCCATTAAATACTCTACACCAATCTACAGGTATTCATATAACGACTTTTCAAAATGAGACGTTATATAGAAAGTGGTTGAAAAAAGGTCTAATCCAAACTATAGTGTCAGTGGCGTTTGTCCCTGTCAAACCATGCCCGTGTGCCGAATATCAACCAAAATTTTTTTAAAAATTAAAAAAAAAAACACGATGGAGCAAGATGGACAGATGGACAGACAAGCGTAGATAGATCCAGAAATGATGCTGAAACGCTCGGTATAATAAAAGGTGGATGCATCTGAAGTCCTTCTGTATGTTGCATATATCTGCTTGAACTTAATATACCTTTTTACCAGAAGTTGTGTAGGATATAAAATTGAGAAAAAAGACTTTCGATATTCTATAATATTTCATGGACGTTTTTGCGGTTTTTTTTTTTTTTGTATTTTTTTAACATCGAATATTTTTCAGCAAAGTTTTTTAAGTTTTGATAAACAACCTTTAATGCGACGTGAATGCCATTAGCAAAGAAAGTCTAATGTCAGTAATTTTTTTCCTTTGTTATAGTTTATAGATTATTCTCCGTATAGCTCTTACTTTAAATTGCACTATATTCGAACCGCGAAAAACTTGCTTAAATATAACTGTAAACCGACTTTTTATACCTTACACCATTTATGGCCCAAAGCATATTAAGTTTTTGCGGACGGTTCTAACACTCAAAAGGACTTGAGATAGATCGTCTTTTATTATACCATGCATTTTTGTCCATCTGTAGTCTGTCCATTCTTGTATGCAATGTGTCTTGGCTCAGGGACGAAGGCTGTTGGAAATGGTTCGGATCTAAGCACTTTTCTGACCACTTCCTATAAAACGCCTTATAACGCCTTGATAAGTCGTCATAAGAATTTCGCGACAAAAATCGCTTAGTAATAGTATTTTGGCATTCTAAATTGGTGTGAGAACTTTGGATCGGATAGATCAATTTCTTGTATTCTTTACCATATAAACGGAAACTGCGCCTTTTTGTGACAAAAAAGACTTAATATTTCCTACATTGCTTGATGGAAATTCGTTAATAATAATTTGACATAAAAATCAGTTTGAACGAATTTGGACTACGTAGGTATATTTTTTGGACCACAACCCCTGTAAGGATTCCAATGAAACATAGCTCTGTACATGCGAAAAATATATATTTTTTAATACATTAGCAACCATGGGAAGTTTCGATCCAGGTCCATCAATTTAGGTCCATTTCTCAGACTTCACCATATATAGGGTTTCTGATGAAAGCCAACCCTTCTATGACGACGAAGCCTGATTTGTAATTTATTATGACGGAAGCAATTGAAAAATAACAAAAAGCTTTGACAAGACAACTAAGTTTGGCAAATTTAGTCCACGTTGATGTTTGAGTATCATCCGCTATGAAGACTTCCATGGAAATTATTCATTTCCATAGATCTTTTTATTAATTGAAGAAAGTATTTTTTCTCGAGAAAACCTAACGAAAATGAGCGAACTCTTACATGGCAAGTATCATGTAAAATAATATCAATCGATGAGTTCGTTAATACCACTGCTGTTAAATCTCCAAGAGAAAATAAAAAAAATACATTCAAGAACTCATAAAATCGTAGGTGAACAAGAAGTTTGAAGTGCATGCAATTCATGCTGATCATCTAAGAAATTTCAATTCCCATTACAATAGCAATGTTTATGGAATCAAATAAGCTCAAGTGTCAACATCTATTCCAACTGTAAATGTATGATGGCCTCAAACAATAGAAGCTAATAATCCAATTGTTAATATGGCACAAATTATTTCTAGCAATGCAAAGGTTTCTTTTGTTCCGCATCCTTAACTAATAATAGGGGATGTTAATGCAAATCCAGGAAGAGTTAAAATCTGGGAGAGTAAAAAATTAAAATAATTATTGCTATAAATAAAACTCGATCATTGCCTCTTGTAGGATCAAAAAGGTATCACTATTGTAGGGCTTAAAAAATTAGTTTTATTATAAATATATTATAGAATTCCTATCTATTGCACATAATTGATTTTGATGATGAACATAATTATTATTTTTCAAAGATTTACGATGCTTTAATGAACGACATTGTTTAGATAAATCAAACAAGCTGGTCAATGGATTTTTTTTTTATTTTTTATTTTTTATAATAAATTTAACTCATCCACACTCAGGCTTCAGGAGATAAACTATTCAAGTTTTTTTTTTTTTGCCGAAATGGCGGTCAATCAAAGTAATTGACTTTCCCAGTGAACGCCGTAGACGGTATTTTATTAAGCTAACGGGTGTCTAAAGTTCGCTTTAAGGTCTTTTCAGTTTTTTTTTTATTTTTTTATTTTTTCTTGTACATATAATCGCCTAAAAGTTTCTTTTTGTTTCTTCTTATTGCAATATTTATTTTAAAATATATATACGAGTATATACATATATATATATATATGTATATACACTTTTTTCCATTTATTTATTCCTTTTTTTTTTTTTTCATTTTTACGTAGTACTTTTCATCACTCGACATTTGTTTAGATGAAAATTTATGTCGTCATTGTCATGCTAGCTTAGCAGTTAGTCTGCACATATACTCATATTGCCAACAAACAAAACAAACAAACAAACAAACAAACGAACAAACATGTATGTAATATTATTTATTACTACTCGTGTAATAAATGTTTGCATTACATGAGATGCATACAATGTATGAATGCTTTTGGCAGATTTTGTTTTTTTTTTCTTTTATAAAAAATTACAGGTATTACGTTCCTTTTGTTTGTCTATTTATTCATTCATTTGCTTTTTTGTTGTTGTCTCTCTGTATGTCTGTCTGTCTGTCTGTCTGTCTTTCTGTCTATTTATTTGTTTATGTTCACAGCAGTTTTAATTTCGCGCCTTTGTTTATTATTGATAAAATGAATTTTCTAACTCAGTGTTTATTATATATTGCGTGTAGTAAGCCTCAAGAGATGGTAATACGAAAACCGTTGATTAACTAATCAAATGTAATATAATAGAAAATATTTATATTTCAATTTTTTACTTTTTTTTGGTTGTCGCGTTAAGCATGCAAAAAAAAAAAAAAAGAAGAAAAATACAAGTGGAAAAATGATATCTAAAGCAATATTTAATTAATCACGTGCCATGATGCGTATGAATAATAAAAATTATGCCATTGCTCTCATAAATATCTAAATAAACTGAGCAGAAGACCTTTTTTTTTTTTTTTGGCGAAAACCTAATCTTAGCTCGCTTAGCTTTTTTTTTGTAATGAATCATATTATGGTGTGACTCTCAGTCATGTAAACAAATCCTTGGAATAATTAAAATTTTATTGCTTCTGTTTACAGTTTAAATTCATTTGTCATATATATCTAAACAAGCTATATATATATATATGCACAGGCCATACTGTGTGGCAAGACTAGAGGTAAAGAGAAGCTGCAGGCGGCAACGAATTCGCCGGTACTTGCAAACTTACACATTTTGTTATTATTGATGAAGTATTGTACGAGTCAAACTATGCTTTGTTTCGTTATAATGCGAAAGAACGAATTGTCTCAAGACATAAAAAATTATCTTTAAAACATGTTTCGGGGAAACGCTTATGCTTATGAAGGAAATCTTGTAATGTTCCATAATTTATTACATCTGACTGAAGGAATCTTTCCCATTACTTTTTTGACAAAATGAATTCTTGACAGTTCCGTTGTCCTGATCATTTTTGATACCCCTTTGATAATATATTCTATTTTCCCAACTTCCTCTTGCGTTCTTTTATCATCTATCCTAGACAATTTTTGTTGTTGGGTTTAGAAATAATGCTATCTGTCCTGGTACACTACAAACCACCATTTAAGTCTACCTACAAAATTCCCTATCTTTGTTGCACATCGTCGAAAGAATGGATATGATGGTTAGATAGACAAAAAGCCAAACCTTGCAAGTAGTCTTGCTGTCAGAGAAAATTTAGCGGTGTCAACGTTCCCAGCGCATGTTTTATCATATGACACCGAACATCGTTATTCTAAAACAGGTACCACTCATTCGCTTATTGCCCTCGTTTTTTTTCAATGTTCAGCTAAATTTATTGTTTTTATTGGTAGTGCTCCCTGCTGATGCCTTCATGTAGTGGAAAAAGCTCATGACTCACTATACTTAGCTGATGACCTCAAATAAGGACATTGCAAGCATATGTCTTTGGTTAGACGGCGTTAATAGTTCCGCTTTGTAACATTTTTCGATACTATATTGCGTCCAGTTTTCATCACCCGTCACGATTCAGCAGCAGTATTATCGTCAAACGACAAAAGCGCCGCTTAGCCCAGAACTTGACTAATTCAAAGTGCTTTCAAAAATTGTGTTCTATGTGCACTTCTATAAAAATGTAAGATCTTGCAAACTTAACCCTAATAAAGGTCTTCTAGCATGAAAGCATTTAGGCACTAACATGGAACAGTTCAATAGCTGTATTACCCTCTATTGTGTACGCTTTAAAATTTTATTTGTATGGATAATAATTCTTTGATAGAATGTACGCTTAATAATTTCCGGTAATTTTTTGACAGTATATTACGTAATGCTTAAAGATTAATGGGATAATTAAAAGTTAACAGTGCAATAGTGCAGGTTCCCCTCCTCTCGTGGAGGATCGCATTAGTTTTCGTAGCCTAATTTGCACGGCTTCAGAACGTCAAGTCATGTCCTTCTTTATATGCCAATTAAAGCCGGCTGCAAGTATCAGTAGCATAAACGAATTAAAAGGCTAGGCTTGATCTTGCAACTTTGAATGATGGAGTCTCCTGGAGCAGTCAAGTATTTCTACTACTACTATGTGAGATCTATAATTTTAATGCTAGACTGAATATGATTACAAACGTTATTCCTGAGGAATAATGGGCGCTTAACGAATTCCATTCTTCAGATTTCTTCCCCAACTAAGCTACTAGAAAATGCAGTACGTGTGGGGGCGCATTTTGTTTCTTTTCTTCTTCTTTTTCTTTTGATATTTGTTTAAATGTTTTAAGTTATGATACATTCCAAGAAAACGCACATGTATGTGGTGACGCTGCAGTTATACACTTGGAAATTTCAGACACTTGCTTAACATAATCTATCCTCTCGACTATTCTTGCATTTTTGACATAAATTCTTCCTTTCGTAGTTCGAATTTCAAAGTTTCGCTTTACCGCAGCAATACATAAACTGTAAGGCACATCATACTTTGGCAGATAGAACGATTGCCAAGAGAGAGATAAGAACTTTTTTTTGCAACAAAGTTTCTCTTTAAATAGATGAAGGAAATCTTTTTCCAAGAACGCTTACTTACTACTATGAAAAGAAGATCGTAAAGTGATGCTTTTGCAGTTCTCTTACTTGTTTTCGTTTGCTTCGAATGTTTTAATTAAAGCCATGATTTTTAAAATTGCCATTAAAAGTTCTTTCAAAATAGTTTCAAACATCTTTCAAATAAACAATTATTTTAAATGAATAAAAAATAAAAATTAAAAAATAAAAAAATTGTTTATAATAATTTCGATATTACACGGGGTTAGACTTGATGACATTGATATCTTAAGGATGGTAATAAAAAACTTTTTTATACGCACATGTCAGCGTTAAAAAATGGTCATAAGTTTTAAATTTAATTTCATGAAATTTATGGATAATAAATTACGGATAAGAAGAAGTTTCTTCTTCTTATTATATTATTGTTATTGTTATTATTATTATTATTATTATTATTATTATTAAATATCGTGAATAGATTAATTAGCCTTATTTTTATGCATCAGATTTTATTAATATTCGTATAGGCTTTTTCTTTTTAAAGTATTATTTATGGAGGAATTTTTCGCATACGCACATACTGGGATTATTTGTGAGCAACAAGTTTGCAAGAAGTCGAACTCATCAGCCACAAAAGGCTATATGTTTTAAATTGTAAATCGTTTACCAAATTTGACGTAATGAAAACTTTAAACTATTTTGTCCATTGCACTCTTAGAAACAGTTGGAAAATACATTTAAGTCGAACTTTAAATGCGTAGCATTACAGATAGGATTTCGAGATTTCCTTGACATGCTAAGTTTTTAACGAAGACAAGTTATTGCATTTAGCATTTTTACACTCTACAACACTTGTGGCACAAAAGTGCATTAAAACTATGCGGACGTATGTAGCCAGAAAGACTTGAAATAAACCTAACCTTTTTTGTACCATCTGTCTGTCTGGATTTCGAAATTTCGATACTGGACGATGCCAAAAATGTCCTATGAAGCGATCCAAATTTAGAAAACTTAATTTACTCCCCGAAAGTCTTATTATTTTTCAATTTTGATCATAAAAAACTACAAATTATACTCTCTACCAATATAAGGGCTTGCTTTTCATGATAAGATGTAAAATATTAAATAATAAAATATTAACAACCGGGCCTTTTCAGCATATAAGCCAGGTTGTAAGCTAAGTTTGTATGAAGTCAATTGACGATTTGGGCGCCCTACGATATGAGGTCTTTTATGAAGCAAGGGTTTATTAAGCGAAGTAGTATAAGATATTTAATGGTCATCTGTGATCGATCATAATGTTTTTACTTATTCTGTTCAAAGTTATTTTAATTTTGAATTCGATCAAATTTTAAATATCCCTTCACTTAACAAAATTTCATCTCAGCTTTTATATCAGCTTATGTCTCCGTAATAGTCGGTTAACAATATGAAAATGCCATCGTCAATGGATGAAAGGTCGTAAGAACAGAGAAACGCCTGATCTTTAGGGATGATTAAGAAAAGGAATGGAAAGGAGTAGTAGAATTTCCGAGTAAGCTAATATTGATCAAAACTCTTTAACACTTAAAAGGAGAAAGAAAACTACTCTGATATCAGTCGGCCATTCATTCATTCATCTGTGACCATCTATTCGAAGTCCCGTATTGGGTGAGGGTAAAGAAAATACAGAAATAAAATGGCATATATAGGTTGAATGATAAGTGCGCCAGTAGGTGTGGGACTGGATTATTTTGTCAAATAATCCTTAAAGATAAATAAATAATGGCTTCTCTTGTTTGAAATTATCCATGAAACCATTTTTATTCTAGAGCACAGTAGCTCAGTACCTTTTTAAGTGCCTTTCTTTCACGCTCCGACTTCATACGGCAAGTACCTGAAGTACAGGCCTCTCGTAGTTGTTAGTAGCAGAAAATTCCATAGATAGTTAGCAAATTCCTCGATTACGCACCCCTTTCGCCGCCAAATGATTTACAATGAATCGAGCGCCATTAAGTTTTTTCTTTCTCTTTCACTCATCAGATAGCCGTTTGGAGTTCGATTTTATTCAAGGTCACATAATTGCAAGCTTCTGTGCAAAGCAGAAAATGAGATAAACACGCCTGTTCGGGGAAAGCTTTAAAAAATCCAAAATTTTTCAGCTTAGGGGCGCTGCACGGGCAAATTTCTCATTCAACCCATGTTTAGTTAACTAATAGCCACAGATCAAGTTTGCAAATGATGGCGTATTGATCACGCCAATTGGAAATTGAAAAAAACGAAAAATTGTTTACTATGCGCGTTATAAAAAAATATCGATACGAAATTCAATACGAAATTTGTAAAAATCCGCATTGAACGATTTAATCGCCCGCAAATCACTTATAAGCCGAGCAATAATGATTTAGGTCGCAAGTAATCAAAATTCATTTCTTTATGTATGATTTACTTCTTCTGCCATTTAGTACCGCTTTAGTACCTTTTTAATGAACTGACTTGAAAACATTTGTGAAATTTTTCAATTCTCACTGTAATAAAATCGTGTAGCAATAAATTTTTTTGTAGTTTCGCTTTAGTGCTACATTAAAATTTTATATAACAAAGCTAAGCATGTGTTCCTCTCGTTCGTATTATGTATGTGTTATGTGCTTTTTGTACGAAGCACACACACACACACACACACACACAGTCTTACATGTGCACACTTGCATATACATTCACACCTTCATCATAAAATAAAAGACTTAACACGTCATACCAATCATACGTGCAATCATCATTCGCAATGCATTCATTACTATCCACCCAAAAATATTTTAACAATTTTTTCTGCATTTACAAAAAAACAAAAAAAAAAAAAAAACCGTTACAAAAACATACCTAACATACATACCTATGTCGCTTTAATTGTTTCGTGAGTTTTTTTTATAGAGATGGTTAAAAGAGAGAGAGAGAGAGAAAAAAAAAAAAGAAGCAAAATATGAAGAAGAAAAACAGACACAAATGAAAAAATGTAACAATAATAAGTAGAATTTTGAATAACCTATACAATGAGGCGAACATTTTTACCCTCCTCCACCACCTTGCATTCCTAGCTATAACGTTCAACAATCTTTTATTAAAAGTTTATTTGAAGTTATTATTATTAGCTCCAAGTAAAAAGAACATAAGACATTCCATGCATATATTATATAAAAAGATTCTTGAATCATTTATTTATTTATGGTATAAAGTAATGTAAAGTTACAGTAAAACTTTATTAACCGAATTTGGTAGGCATCGTCGCGTAAATCCATCAACGTATTTATTATGTGATTAATGATGCAAATTTTGTGTTTTCTATGTATTTGTTTTAGGCGAGTAATTCATAATATTTATTTTTTCTATTTATTTTTTCTAATTTTTTTAAAATTTTTTTTTTCTTTTTTTTTTTTTTATTATATCTTTTAACTAATTATTTTGTAAACCAAATCAAATGTGAGTTGTTTACACACTAATTTGTAGACATATATATGTACATATATATATATATATAAGTGTATATGTAAATGTACAATTTTTTCTCCATATTTACTTTGGGCATTTCTTTGATTAACTTCGCATTAGAGTGAATCAAATTTTGTACTTTTGTTTTAATGTAAAATCTTTGGAAATTTTCGTCACTCTCCCTCAAACCTACTTCAAATTATTCCTTCAAGAATAGCATCTGAAAAGTTTCAAGTCGGATCGGACTCTTTACGTGTTTAAAAAAAGGGCGCTCGACCACAATACATCGTTGGAAGAACATACGTCCCGAGGCTGCTTAGTCCCCAATCGCCAGAAGCGGACACGTATATAGGCACTCTCCCGCTTCTGGTAAAAGCGTGATTCATCTAAAATCTCTGCCTTTCTTTCAGCTAAGCGTTTGCAATGCAACTCCATGCCTAGCAAACAAAGAAAATTCTTCTCGCGATTTGTTCAAACAATAGCCATTAAGAAAATCTCGCAAGGAGTCGTTCCCACCCGCCAGGACAAAGCTACCATATTGGTTCACTTGCCCCTGACACCCATTGTACCAGAAAGAATAAAGTAGGAAATTAAAGATATTCTGGTCAGACGGACGCCCCTGAGTAGTAGGACAATCACCATTACAGAGGGCTCGACTACTCCTGAGACACCAAATAGAAAATGAGTTTGAGCGATTCTCTCGCCTTTTGGTAAGCGTCGACGCCTATTTAACACCTCCGTATTAGTTCCCACGTAACTTCGGGGTTATCACAGCCATTACGATGGTCACCGATAGGCTGTATCCGGCGGTCAGGCAAGAAGGCATTCATTTTGGCATTCATCTTGCTTGGGTCTTGCGATCTTCAGCTTATACTCAAAGCTTGAAATCTTAAAACTAAGTTAATGCCCAAAAATTGTAAGCAAAAAACTAGAAAAAAAACATATAGACATAGAACAGCATATAGTAAAGTGCATAGAGAAGATAATGAGCAATAATTCATTTTAAGCAAAATTAAAGTTTTCGTCAATAAAAAGTGTCCGCATCAAGAAAGCTATCGAAATCAGCCAATTTGTCAATAAATTAATCAATCAATGCATCCGTATGTAACGAGTGAACGAGACTTGTATTCAAATAAAATGAAGTACTTAATGGCTTTTATTGTGTGCAAGAGCTTATCAACGGTGATCATCAGGTTTTCGAGAATAATATTTTATGTGCATTGCATTACATGTACTGCAATACACTAACTGTTCAGTGATTGAAAGGAATACAAAGAGCGGGCATAAAAACAAAATTTTCATATATTGGAGCAAAAAATTGTCTTGAGTTCGATACAAACATGAAATTTTAATCATAATTTATTGAAAGACTTTTCTCATTGCAACACGATTTGTCTGGAAGGTATTGAAAAGCTTCTTGACAATTGTAAATTCTTTTTTATTACATTTGCCATTGGAACGATAAGGTGTAGAAATTAAGCGGAAAACTAAAAATACTCATTGGCAGGTATGAGTTTCGTGCTGAACGAACAGCTGGTCTTTTGAGGTAAACAGCCATTTTTTTGGATACCGTCTTATGACCTTTGGACAACCTAGACTCGCTTCGCACTTCAAATGTATCTCGTACCGTTCCCCAGGAAAGGATTTGCTTGTTGAAATCAACCACTAATGTAGAACATGGAACTGAACAATCCTCCTCTACATTTCTTATCCTCGAAAGATATTCATCCTCATAGTGAAGATAGTGAGCTCTGTGGTTATTTACAAACACAGCTCCACTCACGATAAGGAAAAACGATCGTCCGATCTAAGGTGGAAAAGCAATATTCACTGGGTTGGGTTTTTTTATTAGAACAGTACTCAGCAAAGCTTTTTCAAAGCTTTAAACATGTTGTTAGTTATGTTGTACAGGAAGCAGTTGCACCATGTTCACCATGGATAAGTCACTGTGTGATTCATTCTCACAGAGAAAGTAAGATCATCTTTTACTAAAGCGCGTCAAGGTTGGTAACTACTTTTGTTTCATTAAATTTTCCCTACGCTTGTCATGTTTTAAAGCATTCATCACAAGTCGCGCATGGTATACGTCTTCTGTCCATTAAGCATCTTTAACAACTTATATGTTTTTTGTAAAAGAAAAAATTCGGCTCTTAATTTTTTTTATATGACTAATCCGTACAATCGATTTACAAAAGCAATAAAATCGATTCCCATTAAAATACCAAATTACGAACGACAAAGTTACTTAGCCTACAGGTTACAGCTTTAAGTCGGATTTTATTGTTTTTTCTTACGCTCTTCTTTCTTAGTGAGAAATTCAAAAATGACTTGAAGCAAAGACCAACAAGGAATATATATGTGTTTATATATGTTTATGCAGCTACTTACAAAGTGCTTTCAAATCGTATAAGAACATGATTTGATATACGATCGATATATCGAATAAATGGATCCTTAGGTTTAACTTGCTGTGCTGGAGAAGTAGTAAAGAAAAAGGAATGACTTCTTGCTAATCAATATTAAGATTTTTCTTTTGTTCAAGTGATTATTACTACTCAGCATTCCCTTTGCATTGCGGAAAACGTTTTTTTTATGTCACCCTAATGTAAGTAAATTAGTGTTACGGTTACGGGTTTTTTATCGAGAAATTTTTTTTTATTTGTTTTATTTTATTTATATTAAAAACAACCTGTAGTTGCAGAAATGACCAGCAAATCACTTAAGAGATTAACGTCGAAAATTTAAGTCTGCCCATATGTACATAAATGTATGTAAATGTATATAAATATATATATATGTATATATAAGCATGTATTTAAATTTTGTGCTTACGCATTATATATTTCTTAACATTATATTAAGATGTTAGCCTTGTTGCCGAATAATCAATCCTAAGTACTCAGAAATATAAAAATTTTGTTAGTTTATGATAAGATTATTACCGCTGGTGGCAAAAAAAAAAAAAAAACAAAATTTATATTAATTATGTTTGTTAATGTCGTAATTCTCAGAGAAGGCTGACTGACCCAGTTTCGATCATACTTGTATCAATTAATTGATAATTAGCTAGATAAGACCCTTTGTACATGTTTCTAGAACGCTGAAAACTCCATTGAAGTAAAGCTTTTTTGCAAATTATTATATGATTTCGTAGATCTCAGCTCACTTATAAGGAACACTAGTTAGGATTGGAAAAGACGACAGAGCCATTCAATGCTAGCACAAGCTGATCAACTTTGAAATGTAATTAGCTATGCACGAGGTAACTAAGAGGTTGGCCGTAAAGTGTCTTCTTCTTGAATACAAGCGTTCATATGAGATAGAACATGAGAGAAAGTTAGTCTTTAATTCCCTTATAAGAGCACAGTCGAAAGCGTGACGACAATCACAGTCTTATGGCTGTTTTTGTTTACAATGTGTTTAATTTTAAAATACAGTGCAATTGTATATTCACTTAATCATTCGATTTAAAAGAATTTAGAAACATCTTTAATGATTTTCAAATATTTTCTTCTACATAATTGAAAGTGACTCTAACGCGTTACGTGGTTTCACTACAAAATTAATCCTATGAATTTCTTTTCGCATTACTATTATAATCCGCATACCATGCAGAATGCATACAAATACAAAGCCATTCGTCGTCACCAATTTATATAACGCGGTGTTCAAAAAATAGGGGGAAGTTTCATATTCATATGTGAAAAATTTTCTTAGCTTATAAGTTAGAAGACCTGCAGTAATTGTAGGACACATAAACGTTTTTTTTTTTTGTGGCCTGCACCTTAATATTTGATCGAAGTTTCCTGTCATTCCGTTTCTTAGTTTATAAGTTACAAGGGCTGCAGCAATTACAGAATATATATAAAAGTCTTTTTTTGTGGGTTAGCCCTTAACAGCCTTCTTGGTTTATAAGGTAAAGAAGACTTGTAGTAATCATAGGACATATAAACACTTTCTTTGTGGCTTG
>KK502450.1:1182817-1201046 GCA_000688735.1 Glossina austeni
TTATTAGTAAATCATATTAATATGCACACATATATATATATATGTATATATATATATATATATATATATATATGTATATATATATATATATATATATATATTCATATATAGATATGAATAAGAATATATATTATTACGATGTAATAGATGTTGTGAAAACGAAAGCTTAAAACGCGCAGAGTCGTCGTAAGTAGGCGGAGAAGACTGAGAAATTTTAAACTAATAGTCAACAAAAAGTGTAAATAAATTGCTCGTAAGGCACCGAAAACGAACGACGCTAATAAATTTTTGGTTTTTATTACACTTCACGTTAAACGTTTAAGTCTATGCGATGTGCTTAAAGATGCTTAAAGAACAACTGAAACTTGAAATTAAAATCTCTTTAAGACGGACTTGATCGCTAGAAGGTGTATATGTAAGGCACACACAATTAACGCAGATGTTCTGCATTCGATATTAAGAATTTTTTTTATATTAAATAAATTGATCAGAGCTTGCGTCTCATGTAACAACAAATTATATACACATGTATTTATGTATTTGTGTGTGTATGTGTGTGTGTGTATAAGTATCTGTTTAAATCTTAATATATTAGAAAATTGACTTCAAGATATTGTGTTGCGTTATCTTGTGTTGTAGAAGTGTTTTCAAGGTTTTGCTCATCTCTCTGTATATATATATATATAGAGATAGATACGTAGATACTCGTCGTGATGCATTTGCTGTTACACTTGAATTTTATTTCCATTAAAAAATTTTGTATGCATGTACGTAAATGATTTTTCTAATTTATTTCATTTAATAATGCAAGCAACAAGAAACTCAATTATAGCTAAAAAAAAACAAAAAACAAAAACAACAACGCTAATAATAAAATAAAAATGCAATTCTATTTTCTATAAATTTAATACCTTCTGAACTGATATCTCTATATAAAGAGTCTCAATGAATGTGAGAATAAACGCTTGAAGAATACGCTTAAGATTAGTTTTATGAATACTTTACGCAAAAAAAAAATAAAAAAAAAAAACAAATTTTTTTTTCTTAAATAGTTTTTAAAAAAATATTATTTACACGTTTTTATATATAAAAATAACGAAATCAGTAAACGTACATATAACCAAAACTGATAATTGCATATCTATGGCGTTTAATGCTTTAGCATTCATGCGCTTGTATGCACATTGTTTAAACATATCGTAAAACTTTATATTCTTCTCAGTAATATACAATCATTTATGCCTAATGCCTTAAGCTTCATGTCTTCGTATACCGTCTCATCCAATGACGTTACAAGAAACCTGTCTTTTCATACCCTACATGCCTTATGACAGAGGGTATGTTAAGTTTGTCTGAATGTTGGTGACACCTCTTAAGTTGGAAAGATCCGCCTTTTTGTTATACAATTCAATTCGGAATCATTTACTCTCTCGCTCCTCTTCTGATATCTGTTCATGAGCTTTTAGTTTTTAATCCAAAGATCGCACGATTGACGACATTTGGTAAACTGGCGACCGGATTATACAAATCGAAGTCAATTTCTGAATTGTCTTAAGCTTGGCAATCTTTCTCTGATATCCCTCCAAGAGCTTTTAGTTTTCAGTCTACAGAGCGCACGAAATTCGGTGAATTAATGTCTAGATCTGTCTTTCATTATAGCAATCGATTCAGAATCATTTTCTACATTGACTTAAACTCTCCCGCTGATATACTTGTTTATGAGTCTTCAGTATCCAATATACAGATAGCATGGTTGACCGAATATAGCAAACTAACGGCTACACCTATCATTTATTAAGCCAATCAATTCGAAATCATATTCCGAATTGACTTAAACTTAAGCTCTCTCTCTCGTATCGGTTCAAGGGAATGTCTAGATCTGCCTTTCATTATACCAATCGATTCAGTATCAGTTTCTGCATTGACTTAAGGTCTCCCGCTGTTATATCCGTTAATGAGCCTTTAGTAGTCAATACACAGATAGCATGGTTGACCGAATATGGTAAACTAACGGACAAACCTATTTTTTATTAAATCAATCGATTCGAAATCATATTCTGAATTGACTCAAGCTTGGCGCTCTCTCTGGTATCCCTTCAAGGGCATATCTAGATCTGCCTTTCATTATACCAATCGATTCAGAATCATTTCCTGCATTGACTTAAGCTCTCCCGCTGATATAATTATTCATGAGCCTTTAGCATTCAATATACAGATAGTTTGGTGGACCGAATATGGTAAACTGGCGCCCTGATCTACCTTTTATTATACAAATCGCTTCGAAATTGACTTAAGCTTGTTTCTCTCTCTTTATTAATGAACTATTAGTTTCCAACGTATAGATCGTACGATTGGCCGAATTTAGTAAACTAACGGGCTTTGGCTAAAAAACAAACCTTTTTTGAAAGTGAACTGAATAGAACGACCACTTCCCCTTTAACCCTTTATCTTCAACAAATGATTTTCTAAAAAAGATTTTCAATTTGCGAAATTTGCTGACAAAAATCGCTGAGTAGTAATAGCTGGCACTGCAAAGTGACGGCAAAAATGTGTCTGTTGACGTCTCTTCCATTTAATAATTCTTACGAAAAGTCAGTCTTATCTGACCAAAATGTTTCGAGTTGAAAATTCTTCCATGCTAGTATATTAAAATAACGATTAACTGTATCAAGGTTCGGTAGGCTTGTTTTTTGGACTTCAGCCCACATAACTAAGCCTTTAGATGGCAACAAAATCTACGTGTTAGGGCCCTCTGACGCAATTAGGTCAATAATAATAAAATCTTTAATGTGCGTTTTTCACGAATAAGGGCCTTTCTTATATAAAGTTTTGAATCAAGGACGACCATGCCTTTACACCGAAACAAGGTATCATTTTTCCTGTTTTACTGCTCAAAAAAAAAAAAAAAAAAGAAGAATTTTATTAGACAAAAAAAATGATTTAGGGTATTAAGTGATCGAACTCGCTCGTCTGCAAATTTTTTACTTGTTTTTTATTGTACTAGCTTTTATGTTAATTTATGTATTTTTCAATTTATTTTTATACCTTCTTCTGGATAATGACGGTGCATTAATTTTATTGCATCGCTTACAGTTTGCAAAATGCAACCTCCGCATAAGAAAGCATATATCAGGTGTTCAATTAATTCCTTATCGGATTTGGCAGCGGACGTTTTCATTTTGCCTGTAAACGTTTGCCAAACTTTGACTTGTCCATCCGGGAGTTGAAGCTTTGTAGAACAGCATAAACCGACTCTCTCAAATAGACATAATTCTGAGCTAAGATGAACATTTGAATTGCTCCGAATCGTTGTGACAGAAAAAAAAAAAAAACGTCAAATTTAGGAAACGTTAATTCACTTCCTGCAAAGCAATCTCAAAATATCGGGTATGAAACTAACTATCACACTAGTTTAGCTGAGTGTAATGCATTATGATCTGAGGAACCAAATGAACCTACAATTGCCACTAACAACAAGTACTACAATTAAGCCAAGAAGTGCGTACTGGATTTTTCATCTTAAAGCCCATAAAGCAAAGTCAGTCCAGTAAACATCAATTGTCCTGAATTAGGATACGCTCCGCCAGTCACTAAGTCTTCTGATTACCTTTAGTTTGAAACAAAGAATTATTGCCTGTTCAAAGAGGACTTCGGCTCTTTTGAAAAAAAAATCCAAGAATGCATTCATGAGTCTTGTTATACTTTGTGCTCGCAATTACTATGCCGCTCGAAAAGATATGAAAAATAGGGATTTCAGTTGCACAAGACTTTGAATAAAATATTTTGTGCTCATTTTTATAGCAAATAATTCGATTTTATAAAAAAAAAAAAGAAACGGCAGACACTTACTCGCACCCCTAATAACCTACAATCATGTATTTCTTGCTCATTTCATGATATGTTGCAAATCGATTTTAAGGTCAAAAAACGTTTAATACCAAAGCGAGGCATATCCATCTCAAGGCATTTATAACTTTGTTAATTATTTTGCCCATAAATTTTTTTATTTATTTTATTTATCTCTTTATCGCTTCACTTCTAATCAAATCTAGTAAAAACTAAGATTAAAAATTCAATCCAATATTTATAAAAACATATAAAATGAATATTATTGTGTGAATATTGAGAAAACTTTAATATTTTTACATCAAATATTTATCTATAAATAATTGATTATACGAGTGCGTGAATTAAATCAACGCAATATTTCGAATTCTATTTTGCTTTTATTTGGGTATTAAATATTTTCATATGTTTCTTTGTTAAGAGTTAATTCAAGGGAATACCTTAGCAACAATTCAGAAAAGATTTTCAACTAAATTTCCTCATGAAAATTTTCTAAAGTTATGATGATTGTGTGAAGACTTGTAATTTTGTTCTCATTATCGGACTGCATTCGTCGATAGCTTTGCTTTTAGCTTCTTTGCTCTTGTCTAATAAAAAATCCTATCGAAATCGTATTGGCCCCTAATAATAATTGCAAGCTATATATTGCATGTGTAAACGGATTGACGGACAGACAAGCTAAGATCGAGACATAGTAACTTCCGAATAATAAAAGGTGGATCTGTCTCAAGTCCTTCTGGATGTTGCATACATCCGCACAAGCTTAGTGTACCCTTATACTACAAGTGATGTCCATGCTAGTTGATGGTCAACATTAAAAAAAATTTCCATTGCTTATATATTTTTTTTTGTCTCTATCCGTGCGCAATTTTAATGCTAGAACTCATACCATCATAAAAATGGTGATAAAATGCTAAAAAGTGGCATACATTTTCGAAGTGTCAGTCCCTATGGCCGTATATATTTACGGTTCCCATAATTGTGAGACTCGTGTTAAAAAGCTAAATGGTGTCAAACATGTTGGGACTGTTCATCCGTCCGTCCTTACATTGTTGCAGTTCTCATAACTACAAAAAACTGCAACTTCACATATATGTTCTTACATTTAAATTGGGTATGAAAGACGTTAACAATTGCACCGAACAGACCTAGAGAAAGAAACGCTTTAAGAACCGCAAAGTGAAACAGGTACAATAGAAAAAGATACGGAAATTATATTCGGCTATTATCGACTTACATCTAAACAAAATCTTTGCCTTAAAGCAAGACCTTGAAGAAAAAAATTAAATATTGATATTTTACAAGACTGGGCAGGCTTAATGGATTTTTTTTTTCTTATATACGTACAGTACGTAGCATCCATCATCAGTACTATATACGGGAAAATTTTTATCGTTCTATGATATTTGCTGTAGTTTATGGGTAATGGGGAAAAGTTCCTCTTTTTTTGGTTTTAAAAGTACAGGTGCTCTCAGTCTACGTTCTACTTTAAGCGTGTCCCTTGACCGACTTGGCCCACATTCAATGATAATCTACATGCAAGAATTGCCAATACTTGTGCCAAATTTCAAGCCGTTTTCTTTATTATTGCGATCGGAAGAATGTGTGTTGCACACACAAACGCATACTCAAATCTCTCTACTCAGATATGCAGAATTTGATACTGATCGAGTAAATATCTAATTAATAATGTCTTTAAAGCTGACTTCTAGATTTTAATGTGTTCGTAGAATTTAATGTGTTCGGGTACGTAGAAATGTACGTCATAGACAAGTAACACAATTATAGGGTACTCTGTTTAAAATTCTCTCTTTTCCAACTAATCACTAAATATTTTTGCATAATTTCATTACCGTTTTACATGACGATAGAATAAAATCGAAAGATTGCGTGACTGGAATTTGCAAAAGGAAAAAGCTGTGCGCATCAAGCTTACTACATATCCGTACAAAATGTCTTCGATCTGGTACTTAGAGGTGAGCCAACTCTGAAAGCGATGAGCGGCGACAAAGTCACTTTACGCGCCATCAGGAAGTGAAAGTCAGGTTAAATTCTACTCTCTCTGTTAACTAAAATAAAAGGCAAAAAATTGAAGTTATGTGCCCACGTCTATCAAGTCCCACTTCGAGTGAGTGCTTGGCTGAGGCTTGCGAAAGTTGAAAACTATGACCTTCGTCCACATCAATGCTTAGTACATGTCTATATAAAATATCTTCGATCTGGTACTTAGACATGAATTTCATAGAAGAACTTTAGGTTAAATTCTACTCTGTCTCTCTCTCTCTCTCTCTATTAACTAAAATACCAGGCACAGTTACCGCCTCAGAGAGAAAGCCAGCTTGGAATCGTTTGAAAACCCACGATTGAAAATCCAAAAGCGGTATGTGTAGGTTATTCGCTTGACTGACTTTCATCTCCATATTTGCTTTTGCATGGAATTTGGTATTTTACGCCCTAAACATTTGCATTTATATACGAAACATAATAAACGTGCCAAGTGTCTCACGTCACACTTTACATTGGGCGGAACTAGAAGATGAAGATATTATTTGCTTCTGTAAAAGCTTTTTAAGCATTTACATGAATTAGGGGCGTTTTATGTAAACTAAAAAAAAAAAAAATAAAAAAAAAAAAGGAAAACAGCATAAAACATATAAAAAAAAAAATAAATAAAAAGAATTAATAGCTAAGCAAAATCTTATATGTATTTTGAAATCATGATAATGATTACTTACGTTTTATGAAACCACCGTTAGAAGTTTATGACGGATTTAAATTTTATTTATTATTATTTTATTTGTTTTTTTTGTTTTTAATATATATCTTCCAATAAAAGAGAATCATGTGATAACTTGATTTTTGCATAACAAAGTTAAAGAAAAAAAAATAAAGAAAAAGATTCGTATGGTTACACATAAAGACCGTATAAGCATGATTGCATGCATTGCCAGCATATATTGCAATGACAATAAAATGCAATTAAAGATGAACAATTAATTACATTATTTATGGGACAAGATTTGCATTAATGACACAAACACGCACATATAATATTTTGTATATTTTTATTTTTTTTTTTTTTTTTTAGAATATTATTGTTGTTTAATATGTTTCCCATTTTAGAAATTCCAGTTAATCGCCTGTTGAATGCAATGTAGAAAAAATAAAAAGTTCTTAAGGTATAAAAGTAAAAGTAAAATGTTTTTTTTTTTTCTAACACGGATAAAATAATGAATGATTACGGTAATCTCTTACGGGGGGGGGGCTAGTAAAAGCAATAGATGTTCTTATACGACGACTAACGTTTTCCATTAAACCGGTTATATATCATTATTGAAGCTATTATTTATTGAAATGCTTTATAATTGCATTTATGTAGACGTTCATTTCGTATATTTCTACATGCATACACATGTGTTTATATTTATATAAGAAGAAAAAAAAAAAAAAAAAAAAAAAAAATAGAAAAAAAAAAAATCGATAATATTTGTGCGGGAGCTAAGTGGCCAAACCACATATACGCAGAGAGCACAACAACAGCGAACAACAGCAACAAATTTATAGTTAGAATATTAAATAAGTCTATGCTAAACGATGAGCCAATCACATATGCATACCTTAATAGATTAGATGTATTGATAAACGGCCCGAACAAGACGGGGAAGACAAATAAATATTTAACTGAGAAATCGCCATTAATTACAAAAGCCGGTATAGAGCATATAACGGTGTTAGCACTTGCCTAATAAATATTTTATGCCAATTTATTCATACATGTGTGTACCTTGACGATATATGATATTGACGACAAACTACAAATGTGTTATTAATTCACACTATAATTCAATTAAGAAGCACTTGTTCGCTTCAAAGTGTTTTGTTTTTTTTCGTTTTGTCACATCTAAAAACAGATAAGTCTTTACATCTGTACAGTTTAATTATGTGTATAGCTTTATTTTCGAAATATATTAAATTTTTTGTTCCACTTGTAACATGCACGATCGCTTAAACAATATGCATTTGCAATCATCGTACGATTTTTGAGTTAAACGTCTGTCCGTCTATATGTCAATTTGTTTTTCGTCTACTGTCAGAACGTTTCAAGTCTCGTGAGTTTAAATAGACTTAACCCTAACAGTCATCAGATCAGTTCATATTGAAAGTGAATGCATTCTACACGGAAACAGAATATATAGCGTGCATTGGTAGGGAGCTGTGTAAATACCACTTATAAACTCATCAAAAAAATCGTCCTAACTCAATAAGTTTCCCACTCAACTACATCCCTTAGTAAAATTACTTGCCCTTTTTTTTTTTTTCAATCTTCGCATTCATCCACTCCGGGCTTCCCTCTAAAGGCACTATCATCTTGGTTCGTTCCTTTACCGTGCTGCCGGCTTGAAGAATAATCTATCTCCGGCAGTTTTTCACCTCCATTCAGAAGTTTTCACTCATTCTCCTCTTTTTTACCGATCATACTTCCTGATCACCAAATTATTTGACTACCTACGTGTACAGGTACATTCTCTGATCAGCTGATCAAATGTAAAAAAAAAACGCGCTTATACGAGACAAACAAATGTGCATTTGAGCCTACAAGAGTTGTTAAGATAAATTCATGACAATCATTTCTCAGGACCAATTTAATATCCAGTTTGGATATAGAGCAGTTTCGATAAAATATTTTGCAAGTAGTTAGTAGTTAGTTACAGGCGATGGGTATCAGAGATTCGTTCTAAGGCGAACACAACTTTCTTATTTATTTGTTCTAAGGTCGTTAATAAGAATGCAAGATTTATATCGTTTCAGATAAAAGATCCGACTTACTTCTAATTAGTTAGTTCATTTATTTCAATCGTGTTCGAACTGATGAAGCTACTCATAAAGATGCAAATGTATTACTATTCCTAGAATTCTATTTATATCCAAATGAAAGATGAAGTACTGAAAATGTAAGCAATGTTTCATTTGTAAAAACTAAGAATATTCATCTCTCTTTACTCTCTCTCCTCACTTCTTTCTGACCATCACGTACAGTAGACATTCCCTGAGTGAAAAAAAAATCAGAAATTTAAAAGCTTTGTTAAAAGATTATGTTAAACATCCGTTAGCCATTACTAGTGGAGATTTTATGGTCATTAAGTCTGGAGTAGAGAGCTACAATAACAACATTCTGAAAAATCAGCAGTATTTTGTAAAACATTTAAAATAACTGGAAACACTATAGTGGGACAGGGTCCACCATTAAATATCGTACATCACTTCGCTTAATGCAATTACTCATGGATCGATTTTTCCATACAAGGCTTTATATTGGAAGATTGAATACAAGAAAACAAGAAGGACTGACGGACGGACAAGCTTAGAACGATTCAGAAAGCAACTCTGTATATTAAAAGGTGAACGTATCTCAAGTCCATGTGGGTGTTGCATATATCTGCGCAAACTTAATACACCCCTGTACCACAAGTTGTGTAGGGCGTAAAAATACACTACACAATAATTGGCTTTTTAAGTTCGTTTTTTGAAAAAAGTCCTACAGTTTCCATATTTTTATTTAAAATAACGACCGTCTAAAAGACATGACCAGATTTTAATTTCTCGCGATATGGAATGAAATCAAAAAATTTTACAAATTTACGCTTTTGTTATCTACTAAATATTTTACATAACATTATTTTATTAGCATTGAATTAATCATTGATTTCAGCCTGTAATCCTTTACTAATACAAGTAATAAAATTTATTAACACTAGAAGTTAACATAACAGCATAACAGGAAGCATTGAATCTGTGTATTAAAAATTTCCAAACAATAACAACAGCAAACAAATAATAATTTCTTTTATTATGTTCTATAAAATCATGATATGTTTACTTCCGTTAATAAATTTTAAATTTGTTTCAATTAACATATTTTTTTAATAAAGAAAATAAAATCAAGTTTTTATTTATGATAACTTTTTAGACGCCAAATGAGAAAAGAATAATAAGTAAAAACAACTCTATTAGTCTTAAAACGAACGAGTCTCTATTCGTCACCTCATTAAATATTCTCTGTTAATTGTTAACGCATCAATTATCGACTCCGGACTGTTTTCCGATTAGATTCTCAGATCGTTCTGATTGATCCCGCCTTAGTAGCCGAGTAGATAAGACGCGTTCGAAGGGTTCAAGTCTTAAGGGCGGTAAGGCTTACTTTTGCCGTTCTTACAGTGACTGCTCATAGGTAAAGGGACACACCCACTAGGCTCCGACTACGCCGTTAAGAAAGGTTAAGCCATATATGTGACAAGCAGTTTAGACCGAAGAAGAGGAGGAAGTCACAGCTTACTTACAGGCTATTATTGACTGATCCTCTCTCTTTCTTTCCCTTTTCTTTCTTCTTTCTGATCGCCACCGTGTTACACGAGTAATGGACTTCCCCCGAGTGATTGGCTGTATTAAACACAAAAAATAAAAAAGAAGATGATCCTGATGAGTACTTGTGTCAATTTTTCCATCTATAAATCGCAAGCTATTGGTGGAAATGTAGGGACGCGTTGAATAAGTTCTCACTGTTATTATAGCGTTCTGAGTAAAACTATGACTTCTCCATCTGATAGCAGTACGTGTACACTTTATGCAACAGTACAAGTTATCCATTTCGAAATGTAAACAGGACCGATTTTCTGAATCTTTTTTGGATTAACAAAAAAAAAAAAACCATAATTTAAGAAAAACATGAATATTTTTGAGAATCGTGCTGGGTGATAAACTACGTATGCGCCACGCGATGTCCGAAAGAGCAAATAATCAACCTGAAGATTGGCGATCAATTTGATTATCCAATGCGCCTTCATTTGGATCAGCCTACTATGAGTTCCTTCAAGCAAACGAAACCGTCACCAAGGACTGCTAGCAACTATAACTGATGTACTAAAGCTTAAAAACGGTTGTAATAAGTCAAAGATCGTGATATTGTGATTTTGCAGCATGAAGAGGCTCATTCCCGCATGGCGAAATCGATCTAGGAAACGTTAACAGCACTAAACTATGATACTTTATCCTCCCCACTGTGTTCACAGTATCTTAGTTTTTTCGACAACTTTAGTTCAAATTATTGACTTATCGTCCGCTTAAGTCGAGCTTTGCATTCTTATCGAGATATCTAAGAAAGTGATTTACTTGTAAACATATTTGAAGCGACATATTTATTATAACCATAAACTTAGCCTAAAGGACGGGAAAAGTAGTGGCTGGTAATAGCTAATGCTTTGAATAAACCGCTTTGTGCCATATTGGTTTCTATAAAAAAACGTTCAAAAAGGAGCAGAAACCTATTTACGCTCCTAGTATACAAAACCTCTACCTTCGAGGGATGGGAATGTTCAGAAAGAAGCTTCGCAGACCCTATAAACTATATATACGTTTGATCGGTATCAAATTTTAAATCAACATAGACATGTCCGTCCCTCTGTCCCTCCACCTGTCTGCCTATCCGTTGATTTCACGTCTATTAACGGAAGCTTTTCCGCGATAATGACTGGCAATGACTCAAATCGGTCAAATAACACGCTTACAATGCATGATAAACTGAAAACATCTCTGTTGGGTGGGTTTCCTTGCTCATTACTCATTAACTACAATAGATGCAATGAAAAAATTTTCTATTCTTGTGAAACAAATTACAAAACCGTCGTTTTATTTTTATCACTTCGTTTTTTTTTTTTTTAAGATAATCATATAAAGTCTTCGCCCATAATTTTCGTAGTTGTTTACAAGTAGTTTTGTTCTGCAACTTTTTTGAGTAAAACGCATCGCAGTCATTCTTAAACTTGAGTTAGATTATGAGCCACCAAGTCTGAACTTTCGCCGTAATATTTGCAAATATAGGTTAAGCAATAATAGAGAGTTAAAAATATAACGTTATGTTACGTTAAAGATAATACAAGAAGCAATGGTTTACTGAAAGATTTGTTGTTTTGGTGCCATAAACATCCGTAACCGTGCAGCTTATGGCAATTGTTAGACTTACATAAACGCTAAGTAAAGAAACTTTAGAAAAAAATGAAGAATTGTTTTATCTAAGCGGATAATATTAAGATCTTCTTCTTCTTCTTTAAGACAAATCGTACTTGTATATCAAGCTCCTGCTCTATATCTTCTACGATGCTATTTTTCAGTAGCCTACAGGAACTATACGAATATATTGTAAATTAGCGGGTTGTTGTTGCTTTTTTTTTGTTTTTGTAATATATTAACCAAATCAAACTTCATACATACCGTATACGATAAAACTATAATTATGAACTATAAGTTCAAAGCTTTTCTCATATCAAAGTAAGCTGATGATTGATGTAAAAGAATTCGATTTAAACCTTACAGTTTTTTTTTTTTTGCTTATGCTCTCTTTCTTCTTTTAACAAAATATTAATTAATTTTTTTAAATAAATTTTTTTTTTTTTTTGTTCGTATAAAATTTAATTCAAGCTATTAGTATGAGTGCATAAAAACTTAATCTTAATTGTATTAAAATAATGGCAATGACTTGGCAATAAATTCAATCATAATTAGTCGTCAGACGGAATATATCGATTAATCATATGATTCAGTAAATTATGAATTTTCGCAATTCATGTAGTGTCAAGAACTATTTTTCTAAATTATACCATTATCTCTTAAGCATTAAACATCAAGTTTATTATCATTGACCGAAGGAAAAGTAATTTAAGTAAACTTTTATTTTATTCACAATTTTATCCCTCCCATAGGGCATTCCGAATAAACATTAAACTTAAATATTTGAAAGACATTCATTTTCATTACTAGTAGTAGTCAGCGAACTAGGCTAGAAGTCAGTCTGGTTAGAATCAGAGCAATTTATCTTTTATAACAATAAATATTAATTCATTTTATTTATACATAATATTTACTTAACTATTCTCCCATAAAAACAAACTATACATAAATCAATTTTCTTCTTTTATGACTTCTACAAGTCCGCTCGCAAACAATTTGGATAACGCCTACCGCAAAGATAAGCAAAAAAAAAAAAAAAAAAAAAAAACTAGAATCATTCATTCATTCATGCTTAAATCAAGCTGCAACCGGACACTCCTCATAAATATTGAAAACAATTTGTTCCATTCAAATCAATTGATGACGTATAAATGAAACTGAAGTTTTCTTCTTGTGTTTTTGTGCCAAACAACCAAACAACCAACCAACCAATCACCCACTTTAGAAGAATGAATATATCATACATACACACACACACACAACTTGCAATATACATCAAGTACGTGATGTACTTTTCATCTGCATAAGATCTCTAGCATCTTTAACATTTGGTCCGGACTGCTTTTGAACTGGAACTTTAAACTCTTACCATTAGCTTACGTCAACAGAGAAAAAAAATACATCAAAAATGCTTCAAAAATACTGAAAGTGAAAATTTTAATACACTATCGCAAGGCAAGTTTCTTTCCAAGATTTTTATATAAACATTTCTTGGAGACCTTTTCAAACATTTGATGTGAAAATCATTTTCAGCGATCTGATCGAACGCCGACAAATAATAAAAAAACCATGCGACTCTTGTGCATTTTATGGTGATATTATGAATCCAGGATTAGTCAACACACATAGATAATCTTCTAACATTTAATTCTTCATCTTTATCCACCAGCTAAGGAGGACTTTAAGGTAAACAGTCTCATCCCATCGGATTTAGAATAAACGCGACGAGCCCTAAGTTTCTCACTATTGCTAGATCGTATCGCGACGCTTCTTAAGAGAAGCGGAGCACTCTGAGTCATCTGCCTGCCGTTACGGTTTGTTTGTTTAACTGCTTCTTTATTATTGAATTTCCTAAACTAGCTAAGTTTAGTTATATTTCAACGCAAAGGCAAGGGCGCGATAACTAAAACACTTAAAGGCTCTTCCGGCACACAAATAGTTTCAATAACTAACAACTTTTGACTGTTATCGATATGAAATTTAATTAATTCAATTATTTTTAATTTATAAAAATAGTTATAAGGGATTTATCTACGCGAAAGTCTAAATCCTCCGTTTTTTTTTTTTTTTTGCTTAATTTCATAGCTAGTTTTCTCAAAATTTATCGATGTTTTAAAGATCGAGTCGCCGATTTCCAGGTGTTAACGTTTTGGAAATCCGCAAAACTTATGATGCAAACATATGCTTGATTGACCCAACAACATTAACCCACGTAGGGTTCGACGGCAAGTCTGTCCATGAGTCCACTTCTAGATTCGTTGGAATTGTTAATGGTTTTTTTAAGAAAGACCTTTGCTCACAAAAAGGAAAACTAGAAATTTTCAAACGGTTTCTAGTACCTGTCTATTTGAAATGCCACGAACGTCTTAACTACTAGCATGAAAAAGTACCATTGATGGTTTCATTAACAGACCCGTAAAGAAAAAAAGGCGGTAAAACTTTCATCTGACCACATAATCGTAAACGTAATTGCGGATGTAAACGCAAGAGCGATCCGCACCAGTCTAGCTAATCTTCAGCGGGCAAAGCTCCAAGCTTACACAACAAAGGTATAGACAAGCGGACAGACTTATGCAAATTCAACAATATTTTCTCAAATCAAATTTTCAAAACATTCTTTTCCCTACCTGGACCACTTTTGTGGAGCACTTTTTTGAGGCACTACTTCTACGTTTTAGATCAATATCGCCTGTGGACTAATGGTCACAATTTCTCCTCCCCCTCGAAAGGTTTTGACTTCGATCTGTAATTTTTAATTGAAAAGATTTTCATAACAATAGTGAGTGTTATGAAAACCAGTGAGCAAATAGGGACAGACAGATAGGCTAATCAAAATTGTCTGTATTCTATGAAGTCCTTATGTTTTGTCAAATAATAAAAGCGATAACGAGGACAAATTCGGTAAATACCATCTTTTGACAGAGTACTAAAAGAATAAAAACCAGCGGAGCGACAGGCTAATGTTTGCTTAAATCCCTAGATTTTTTTTGCAAATATTATAAGCGATAACAACAAACAATTTGACAAAACCCCATTCAGCAAAATTAGGACTAACAGCTTTCCACGGCAACGACAGACAGACTAATGAAAAGGGAATGCGCTTGATGAGGTCCCTATACACACACACAACAATCGTTCTACGATCATACGATTTTCCTACATTTAATTGATTTGATGAGTAACCATACTTGGCCCTAAAATCAAAAATAAAATTTTCTTATTTGCTTTTCCGCCGACTGATTGAACTCGAAATAGCGCCGATAACCCGCGTTGCATACTAAATAAATGAAACAAATCTGTATTTAATATGAAAACTTATTACCATTTAACTTTAGAACTAAGAAAAAGAAGAAGCATTATAATGATATAAACAAACTTACATACACAGGCACACAAATATTCAATTTACCGGTAATTCTCTCTAGTAATGATTTATGTGAACATAAAAATTAAGTTAACGTTCATTTGTTGTTTCGAGTATTGATGTTGTTCTTGTTGTTCTTGTTGTTGTTGTCAATGTTATTGTTGTTTTTAAACCATAAACAAAAAGTTATGATTGTATTCGTTAAAAATTAAACTAAAAATCTATGGATGTAACAGCGTCAATCCAGTAATCATCGTGAAGAAGCAGAAGGAAAAAATCACCCAGAACCTTGCCGCTTATTTAACACGATTATGATTTTTTTTTTTTTATTTGTTATTATTCATTTGATTATGTTGTAGGTCTTTTTTTTTTCTTTATTTTTTTGTTTTAATGTAATTTTCAACACAGTCATCGATTGTTTGCGTTTCGATCGATTCGGTTAGTTTTTCGTGTTTCTCCATTTACTTTGAATATATATGTATGTATAAATATATATATATATATATATATGTATTTTTTCTTTTTTGTGTTCCCCCCAAAAACACACCTTTTCTGTTAGTTTATCAATTAAATCAAATGAATTATGGTGCAAGTTTGCATTATGCTGTGTTGTCGTTATAACTTTGCAACGCCTCAGGGCTGATAGGAAGGGTAAACAAAGTTTGTCATGTCATTTGATTGAAATTAAAATGCCGCTAGCTTTGACCAAGGATTTATATCATCCTCTACTCCTCAAATGAATATTTATCCCATAAAAATTTATAACAAATCTTTTTAAAGGTTATACTATTATACCCTACTATCAAGTAACAAGATTATAAGGAACGTTTGTGAAAATGCATCAAAGATAACTTAATTATATTCTAAAGCAATTTAAGCATTTTGATCTGTTCGTCCTTCGAGGATTTCAAAAATTCAGATATAAATTTGAGATAACATTGATTGACTCTTTTGCTTGATTAAGACACGCAGAGTTCGCTGTAATTGTAAAAAAAATGGAAGCCAATATTTAGAATATCCAAACATGTTAACCGAGTAGAATCGGTTTCGAAAGTCAATTAAAAATGAAATGTTTTAAACCACATGTCCTATCGTAATCCAATGTTATGAATTTAATGATGTATCAAAAATTGGAACTTGTTACCATACATAGAAACATTACGTAGAAAGATGTATTTTTTCATGAAAACTCTTTCATGACTAAGAGTCAGATACAAGCGGTCAATATAGTCAACATATAACACAGTAAAATTGGATATCGAGTCATCGCTCTTGACTAATTGCCATTAAAACATACAAGCAGTCTTGTCTTGCCTTCTTGTCTTTATTCTTATTTATAGGCAAAGGGGTTCTCATCTTATGCGAACACTAGTTTTCATCGATTTTCATCGACAAACTTTAAAAACCGAAAAATCTTTTTCTTGTAAAAACTTTTTTCAAAATATTGCTCTATATAGGAAACACTAGTTTTCTCCGATTTTTATCGACAAATTTTAGAAACGAAAAATCTTTTACTTGTAAAAACTTTTTTCAAAATATTGCTCTATATATGGGAAATGGTCGTAAATATTAATCAAATTCACTTTCAGTAGGCTTCGCGTTAGAACAAAGACATGTGAAGGCAAGAAATTTTATGAAAATATATAGAAAATTTCAAGCTGGAAGTTGACTACAAAAGTATTTAGGGAATCATCAGGCATAGGAGTGCACACCGCTCTCTCCTGCATCCACCACAAAGCCCACAGTTATTAAATAAAATTCCATTCACTTTGCATTTTACATTAGCGATAAAATCTCATCCGCTTACTTGCAACATTAGGAATGTTCGTCTGTCTGTCTTCCGGCTGAAATGGATGTAATCATCAAAATCGTAATAGAAAGTTGGGAATTGATCTACATGTTCGAACTAAAACTTTGCTGGAATTCCAGAAATGAGAAAAATTGTAATAAAAAACTGCAAACGTCCATCCGTCCGCCTTTTATTAGTTGAAATCATCGTAGTTATAAAAGTCTGAGAGCCGGCATATATAATCATAACGTGTGAGAAGAAAGAGTGTAAGAAAATTTAAGCTTAGTCAGATGCTTCTACAAAGTCACTAACATTTATAGAGGAAAGGAAGGAAGGAACATTTCAAGGAAGAAAATTATATTCGTCTTCTTAGCAGCTTTTTATAGCTTTCTTTATACCTTTATTTAAAAACAAAAAAGCGGAAAAGTAAAAACCCGATACTATATAATGTTTGATGGATGCAGCAGACTTTTTCACTTGTTTTCAGGTGCTTTACGCATGTACCGCTACAACATACGTGTAAATTGTTATCGTTATATCTGTTGAATTCGATGAGTAATATGCGAAAAACCCAAATCTTCATTTGCGCAGATAGTGCACAATGGGGCAGAAGAACACATGAACAGAGGAACGTATTCTGATACCGGTCAAGAATTCATATACTTATTGACATTTATGAAGCTCACTTCCGAACGTTATAAGAGCAAATAAAGAATTTTTCATACTCTATAATATTGGCTAAGCTTTGCCGAATTTTTCATTTTTAGTCAAGTACTATAGCATCACCCGTAGAATGTACGTGCAAATTTTTTTAGGTTTCTCTGCTGTAGTTTCTTTTTTTTGGCAAACAGAGATGCTCTCAATTTGTGTTGCAGTACAAGCGCGTTTTTTAACCAATTTGGCCCATTTTAAATATGAGTCGGCATAAAAGAGCGTTCAATCTCGTGGTCGACTTTAAAGGCGATATATTCGTTCGTTGCAATCTGAAGAGTCGTTTCCACAGACGGACATACTGACAGATATGCCTGGATTAATAGAAAATTTGATACCAATCAAGAATATATGTTCGATATCTCTGCAGCTTTCTTCTCGCCATTGCAAACGTTTTGACAAAATTAACATACCATCCATAAATCGGTGATGGGTATGAAAATATTAAAATTCTTTTATGTATGCTAACTAAAGTATTAGGGATTCAAGATTCATTTTCAATAAAATAATTATTTTAT
>KK502450.1:1201236-1259844 GCA_000688735.1 Glossina austeni
TTTTTTTTTTTTTTTTTTTTTTTTTTTTTTTTTTGTTAAATCAAATAATTGTAAAATTTGGCGAAAAATCACCATCCAACCACTCATGAATCACTTTTTAGAGCCATGTTTATTTGTATGTAGTGGCGATCTGATAAGCTTGCTAACTGCCAAACACATAATCATCTAAAGCCTTGTCAGAATGCAATAATCGCATCACTTGTGCTTTGCATTGAGACCATTCATCAAATTGACAGCAAAAAAAAAAAACAAAAAACAAAAAACAAAAACAACAAAATAATAATAATAATAAAATACATTCAATGAGAAATCCAAGACGATATTAAACGAGTTGGAAATCTTAAAACGTCTTAAGGCGAATCTTGAATGCTCTTCTTCATCTTTCTAATTGGGGAAGTAGCAGTAAGACGATCGATATTATTTTTCGCCCGAAAAATTAAGTGATCTTAAAATATACTTGAGCCCAGTTATGGGTAGATGGCAGATTTTTCCAGTAAACTTTTTGTGTGCGTCCTGTTTTCCATTCTCTATTAGCTATTAAGCCTTTGACGTTCAGTTTGAAATCTTGATAAACGCTCGACAATTTTTCGTATATTTATAATACTAAGAAAGTAGTACGTCCATCACCGTCATCTGTAACTGCATTCACGAACTGTTTTTCTGGTCGAAGCATGCCTACGTTCCCTAATCTTCGAAAATCAACCAAGAATAGATGTGCCATTAAAGTCAACAATTTATTTTTTTTTTATTGTAAAGAAATGGACTGGCAAACGCATGTAAGCAAAACGACTTAAAAACTCACGCTGAGAGCTGACATGAAAATTTTGGACGGACCTAGAAAATACTTCATCCACATTTTGAAGTAAAGTTTATTAGCAATAGGAGGTTATGGATGATTATATAATGTTTGTAGGGTTTCGAACAGAGGTGTTATTAAATGACATTCCAACTGATAATCGTGTTGTGCCATTTACAAGCTTTACGCACTTGATCTCACTTGTTTCGGTTCGCGCAATTACAACGAAAGAGAATGAATAAGCGACCATAACTAAATTCCGTCACAAATTCACGATATGGATTTGTTCGAACTTTACACAGTTCTTCAAAATATTTCACATAATTTTCAGTACTTTATCTTCCACAGCTTGCGGGTTGGGGGTTGTTCCCATTGTTAACTTATTGTTGTGATGATGCTTTTGGCCGAATGTCTCTACAAGGTGCAAAGCTTGCGACTACTTCAAAGAGAAACGATAAACAGAAGGACAAATGGATAGACGGACAGACAATCAGGACTGTTTACCAAATTAAAAGTTTTAAGATAAGAACCACTCCCGTTTCTTATTTTAGAGCTTTTAAAAACGATTTTAAATTTCAATCAATAGATATGCGATGGAAGCATCTTGAAAAACATTCGCTTCTTTCAAAATTATTTCAAATTCTTAATTACAGTTTCAACACTTATCAACTCATTACGCCCATATTTACATCTTATCTGTGGAATTGAAGCCACATGTCGCCACGCCATTATTTTGAACTATTTATTTCTATTTTCCCTTTGTTCACAATTCCAGTAACAGAGAATGAATGAACTGACGCAGAAGTGCATCGAAATTAACAATGAATCTTAAATGATTTAAGAACAAATATATCTGTCAAAGCCTCTGTTGAGTATTTCTAGGTGCTACATGCAAACAAAAGAGAAAAATTAACGCACCTTTGTAGGGGACATAGGCTTGGTCTTGGATATAAAATAAATGTTGAAATTTATGCTTATTGTGTAAAAAAGGTTAAACTCTTTCATAAAAATACTTCCAAACCAAATATAATCTTCATTATCCATCTGAATATAAATCATTCTAAATAGTCCATATATATCTCTATATATATATATATATATATACATATAATAAAAAAGCAATTCTTTTCATTTAATGCCTTTCAGTCATTAAAGCACAACAAATATTAGTGACACTCAGTGCGGTGACCTTGTCTTGTTCACTTCTTTATATGAATTATCTCAATTAATTTACAACATTGAATTACACGTTGCATTTAGACAAACAGACAGACAATCGTCAAATTGAGAAATATATATATAAATATATAAATTTTTTTTTTTAAGTTTTGATAGTGAGGAACATTTTTTTATCGTTTCAATTATTTCTAAGAGTTCGATCGGATTTCTTATTTTTTATTTGAAAGAATAAAAATATTTTAAATGTTTTTTTTTATTTTTTTTTTTTTTAATTATTCCTGCAAAATTGTAGTCTTAATTATTATTACGTCTAATGCTCTTTCTGTATCTTTTTTTTTTTTATTTGTTTTTTCTTTTTTTTAAAATTACATTGTAATTAATTGTACTCATAAAATAATTAAAAATTATTTTTTAAATTTCTTGTCTTCTTGTCTTCTTGTCTTCTCTCTTGTGCTCTTGTCTTTCAATTCAATCTTGGTGTTTTTGAAATCTTAATCGTTACATTACTGGCTTAATGGAGACATGTTTTTTTTGTTTTTGTTTTTATAAACATTTTTTTTGCTCAGCAAAACAAATTATAACTAATGTTAACAATGACAGTAGTAGAGAGACATGATTTTTAAAAACACCTCCAGCATGATTTCAAATGATACACAAGCATTATTAGTTATCTTGGTGCCTCGAATCGTTGCGGTTTTTAGTTTTGCCAAATAAATAGCAAACACTGCTTAAATGCTTTATCATAAAACCAGTTGGGGTTTTTACAGATCTTTACAAACGACTTTCAACAGCTAGAGCAGGAAGGTAAATCCAAATTCTTACGAGTACACACAATGCAATAAAGAAATTAAAAATTATAATAATTATTTTTATTCTTATTATTATTATTATAATTAAGGTAACCACAGAAATAAATTGTGCCATCTAAGGCTATCGGCTTTATTGAGAATTCTATCGCACTTGAGATTGGAACCCACGACCATTGAGTCGTCCGTCGAAATCCTTTGGATCCTCTCTCGGCCATTAAGGCCACTTTAGCACTTTTTCTATTCGAAATAACGATTTGTAGCATTTGTAATAAAAAGAAAAAGACAGCACCCTACACTACCCTACAATTATTCACATAACGAATAGAAGTAGAAAGTGATCGAAAAAGTTCGAACCATTTCCAAAAGCGTTCTTTCTTTTTCCAAAACCCAACATTTTATTCAAATATCTCCTGGTGCACAAGAAAACAAAACGGACAGACGGACAAAAAGGCTTACATCCATTTAAAAACTGATTCAGAAAGTAATTCTGAATCGATCGGTATAATAAAAGGGGAGTCTATCTCAAGTCCTTCTGAGTGCTGCATACATCCGCACAAACTCTATGTAGCCTTGTACCACAAGCGTACGCCGCTTGGTGTACTGATTTGAAGTAAGTAACGACTCCTATGGTTTTTTTCCAATTCGAATTTAAAGCATTGAAATTTTGCCAACTTTTCATTAGTCATTAGTCAGATCATATTGAGTTTAAGATCATGAAGTGCTTGCGATTTCTTTATTAATAATCATATGAATTTCCATTGATTGCAAGATCTTGGCAGCCAGTTCATTTGGGCAATTCGTCAACAACAATACCCTTCTACGAATTGGTGGCATCATGAGATATAAGTCATGTTCTTGAAGCCGTATATCGTCCAAATTAATTCCATGTAATTTATGCTAACAAAAATCGTCTGTAGCGTTCACCAAAAGCAATCAATTCTATTCCTGTGTTCATATACGTAATTCATTTCATTTTATTTATTATTATTATTATTATTATTATCATTATTATTATTGTAACTATAAATTTATAAACCAATATACATAGTTATTAAGTGTACTATTACCATGTACAAGAGAGGTTGTAACGCATATGTATATGTGAAAGAGTATTGATATAAATAGTTTGGTCCATAATATCCATAGTAATTATTTCCTGTCACCGACAAATGGGATTTACATACTTAAGAATTTGTTTAATTTTCTCCTAAATGCATTCAGGAAAATATCGAATGTTGACTTGTACGTGCATTAAAGATCGTAGAGCAAAAAAGGTGGACATAAGTACTGTTAATATTAAAGGACTCCTGTTTGATCTTGAAAATCCGAATCGTTTTATCGAAAGGTTTTCATGATTAAGTTCGAAAAATTTTGTCAAGATAGATTAATAATTGGAACTTTAGGTAGCTGAGGCAAGAGAAATTCCAAAAAGCACGGACGAAGAAGAAAATCTTGTATAAACGAAAGGCGCAGTACGGTTGACAATAATTTCACATGACACGACGAGCAAGGGATATTGTTTATATGAGACGTGAAGATGGTATAAGCAATAGTATGTTTAACTCGGGCAGACATATATATATGTTGTACAATTTTCATACCATAGGACAAATTGCCGCAGAAATATTGTCGAAGTTGAAGTCGAGTTGCGATCGAGTTTAGTTTGCGATCAAGGATTACCCCAAGGCATTGCTGTTGTGATGTTTGTGGAGAGCTGAAAAGTAAAGCTTTACTTTTACCTAACTCCGTATTCCGTAAAGTACACGGAATGGAATAAATATTAATTTACCGCTTGAACATAGCAACTGCTCTTGTGTATACAAATTTTGTCATTCTTTCCGCAGCACATATCCCACAGTTCAAAGCACTGTTGCTGTCATAATATAAACAGATCCTTAATCCTTATCGGTTTATTAATAAATTGTAAAATTCCATTTAATTTCAATATTTATTTATTATCATTAACGAGCATTAAAACAAATATAAATACCACCCGTTTTGTTATAGCGAACGATCGCGGCTGAATAGTAATATAACTGCTTGTCACTTAGCATAGACTTCTGTCAATGTACTTATGATTGCTATTTACAAGATAAACAAGATTACCTGTCTATCGTTTTCGTCTTCATATAGTATTTAAATGTTTGATAATCGTAAATAGAGTATGAAAAGAAGAGAATCCAAAAATTGAAAATTTCGACAAGAAATTTTATCTGAAATTTAATCATTTGAAAATAACGTAAAGATGACCCCAAAGCGACCAGGGGCATATCTATAGTTAGCGGATAACTAGAAGCATCAAACTGCTATTTTGGGTAATAGCGGGTAAAGTACTTGACGAAAAAGCTATGGAACGCTCCTGTCGCAAAACATTAAATGCCTTTAGTTTTAGAACTCGAAAGCACTTTGAAGAAGATTTTCTTCTTAATAAAAAAACAAAAAAAAACAAAAAAAAAAAAATAAATTAAATTTTCTATTGAGAATGGTTCGGATCGGACCACTTTTTCGCCGATTTCCCATACAACTCCTCACTTCAATATGTCGTTATATAATAAGTGTAGAAAAGGTCAGGGTAGTGGCCCACTATAGTACGTTTATTTGTGATGATTATTATTTTCATTCATAAAGCAAAAACTTGACATCATTTCTAAATTCTGGATATGTGATACAGAACTGTTTCAATTCTATATGGAACTGAATTTGTGGTATGTTTGATCGCGAAAAAAACAACACTTTTATTGAGAGCTATTGAGAGAGAGATTTCAAAATATTTCATAATCTAAAGTTTTCTCTAAAAGTTTTCTTTCTCATAAGGACCTCTTTACGACTTGATTTGAGCAAAATGCACGATGATTAAGTAGGGAGACAATATTCAGTTAGTGAAATGTCAAAAATACGCTTCAAGCGCGAAGATGCCGAAAAGTCAATTTTCCAAATTGCATCGTTGTTGTACTGTAGTTGTTTTAATTCTTTGGCAGCAATTTCAGACAAAAAAAGATTTTAGACACAATTCTGTTATTCGAAAAGAAGTGCATGGCAGTGATAGTTGAAGGTAAAATAAAAGCATCTTCCAAATCGGAACCAAAAGCTTTAAGCACCTTTTTCACGAAACATGGTTTCGTAAGCTTGGCGCACCGCCGATTGCTTTGAAAGAGTGAAACTATAGAACCGTGATTTACTAACACCAATTTTTTCTAATATAAACTTTTGGAAAAAATCCATGCGTCCTTCTTACATTATGTACGAGGTTTTTAGAAATTTTTTGATTTTCTATTGTACAAAGGCAAAATTTCTGGCTGCGGAGGTAAAGCAGGCAAAGTCAAGAAAAATAAGCGATTAGCGATTGCTAAGGCTACCCTACCTCCATACTATTTATGAAGAAATTTAAAAAAAGATTTATTTAATTACACTAAGATTTTTATAGTCACATGTCAAAGTCTAAATAGTAATAAACATTTTTTCTTTTCCGTAAAGCTACCACTGAAAGGTGGCTGTATATTAAATGAAGAAAACCTTTGCCACTGCCAAAGGAAAGCTTCAGAAACCCCAGGAATTCTTGATCAGCATCAAATTCTCAATCGATCTAAGCATGTTCGTCTGTGTAATGTAAACATTTTTACCACAAAAATGAAGATTTAGGAAAAAAAATTGTTAAAATGCTCCAAAGCGGTCAAAACTGTCACTTGCAATACAACCTAAGTTGAGAACATATTCGCTTTTTGGTCCTTTTTGCTAATTACTTATAAACCACAATAGGCACACGATAAAAATGTCTATTTTTATTGTAGAAAAATAGACAAAAAATTAGCCACGCCTATTTAGTATTACAGAGTGCAAAGGTTAGTTAATTAGTTAGTTTTTTCTTTTTTTCTTAGACTTTATGGCTACTCTAACCTTGGTGGATACAAAAGATTCATCCACAACCGAATATAATTATATACATATATATGCGTTAAGAACTGTTTTAAAAGCCAGCACTTACCCGCCAAAGTTAATATTCGCGATTACAAATTATTTCATTAATTTTGATTCGCCAGAGAAGGAGGTTTTCAATGCTTCATTGTCGCTGCATGGATGAAAATTTCAAATTGCACAAACATTCACATTAAAACAATATCGTTCTTATTCTTCGAATCTTTTATGCCACAAACGATTGCGATATATTGATGCAACGCCTTGTTAACACCTTTTCTTCACTACATATATATTATTTAGATTACGCCACATTTCTTAATCAGTTTAAAAATCGAAACGAAAACTTCAAATTTTTTTTTTCTTTTGAAAGCATCTACACATATATGTACCGAAATATCGTGCTTGAATAAAAAAAGAGAAAAAAAAAAACGAAAAAATTTGAAAAAAATAACTAAAAAACTTATGATGTCAAAATATGAAAAGTTTTAACATTTTACATGGCACTGTCATAAGCATGGAACAAAAACAAAAAAAACGAAAAAAAAAAAAGAAAAGAGTACGCTAAGCATTCTTCATTTACTAAACGCCACAATTACAAAACCTATAATGGGTCATGTACCTATAACGCCATATCGCTGCACGATACAAAATAAACTTTTGCCAAAAAAAATTTGCTTAAGAAAAAGAGGTAAAAAAAAAAAAAAAAAAAACAAATAGAAAAATCAACTCACGTTTTCGCTTTCGTTAAAGCGCGGGAAAATTTAAGCCCAACAAAAAAAAACAAACCAACAATATCGCCATAATTATAGGCGATAGTTATGTATGTGTGTTATTTACACTACATTAAAATCTTAGAGCAGTCATACAATGCAGTAATAATTCAATCTAAACAAAACCAACAAACGATGAGGCAAATATCTAAAGCTTTGCTCACTCACAACTGATGTAAAAAGAGTGGTGTGGAGTTGTCTATGGCAGGTTATATGAAGCACGAAATTTATTTTTTCCAACAGGTTGCATGTAGAGCAATAATAATAAGAACGCAAAACAACAATAATTTCAAATGAAACAAGCATTGAAACGCCAATAAAACTAAACCGTTGTTATTTTTTTTTTTTTTTTTTTTTTTTTTTTTTTTTTTTTTTTTTTTTTTTTTTGGTAATCGCTGTGAAGAATGGTACTAAGACAATAACAACAGAATAAGCATTTACCGCCATTACCGTTTGACGACAAATTCAAGTAAATAAAACGATCTGCTAAAGTTTTTCCTTTCCTTCCAAAAGTCTCCGCATATACATATATAAAAATGTATAAAGGCTGGTTGGTTGTTTAGTTGTTTTTTTTTTTGGTTATATTATAGAGTTGAGCTGTGAGTGTAAAGCCGAACCCATATATTTGTCAGTAATGCGCATAAAATTTGATTTAGTCTTAAGAGAAGAGGAAGGTTCACATAACACAAATAGTCTGTTAAATGTACTTTTTTCACACACACACACACATACAAACATACATATGTAGATAGATGCATGCTTACAAAAGAAAAGTTATCTAATTTAGTTCCACCAGCATCAGTTCAATATGCTCAGTTAGTTATTTGCATCTATAATGAAGTACACAAAGAAAAGCCCGAAACAGAAAAAACAAAAGCCTAAGCTATACCTTAGCTTGGCATATATATATACATATATATATATATCTATTTGTACATGTTTACCGACATTATTGTAACATTTTTGATCGTCATGTATGAGTATGTTACATAAAGCTTAAGCAGAAATTCTTAACAATACCATGATCATCTTCAGCGTCATTGTAGCGCTCGTTTCGTTGTTTTTCTTCTCTTCTCTTCAATTTTTTTTTAGTTTTTCATTACAGTGTTTAAGGTTTTTAAGACTAATATTTGCTTTCGAGCATCGCCAACAGCCATAAAACATCATTATCATCAAAAGCATCATCATTATCATCATTAATATCCTCCTCCTCAGCAATCATCGTCATTATAGAGATTTCGTTTTGCTTCTTTTTTGTTTTGTGTTTTCTTCACATTTTACAAGCAATTGAGTTCAATTTAGTTGACTTGACTTGCTAGTGCCAGTGTTTGTTCGTTGCATTTGTGTGTATGCATGGATATGATAAGCAATATAAGGTGACGTAGATATGTATTTATGTATTTATGTATGCATATATGTTGTGTGTAATTGTTCAATGATATTGGCAGTAGTTTATATTAATAACAATAACACTGTAATAATAACAACAACAAAAGCAATAACAATGCGTTGTTACCACTAATAGTGTGGTGATCATGTTGTTTTATTTCATCTGATCGTGGAGTTCACAGAACGCACCCAAAAGTTAAACCATGTAATGCTGTTTTTATTTTCTTCGTCGTTTGCTCTTACTGTTGTTGTTGTTATTATTGTTGTTTTTTTTTTTTTTTTTTTTTTTTTTTTTTTTTTCTAAGGTTTGGTTTAATTTTAGCTTTAACTATAGTTTAATGTGTAAGTGTACATAGATTTATGTTTGACACAATCATATATATATGCATATGTATGTACGAGCGCACACATGTACATCTCGCTAAATTGTTATTTCCCTTTTTATTAAACAATAATTTCATATCGTCATTAAGCTATTTTTAATATCGTTAGTATGGCATGGTTGTCTCTTGTTTTTATTGTCATTGACAACGAGTTCCCGTAGTTTAGAAATACATAGCAACAGTTAACAGTAAACACAACAGAATTACAGAAATTGTTGCTTGCATTTCGAGATGTGCGCACACACAAAAAAGTGTGTGTGTTTTTTTTTTTTTTATTTTTATTTTCTATAACTGCCAATAAAGGATAATGTCATGCCCGTTCTTCTCATCGGTTCGTAACAAATGTTTGTTTAGAAAAAGAAGAAGAAAAAAGGGAAAAGAAAAATGCTTTATCAGTATAAGATTTTGGCTTCCCTCAAGTCCGTCCATCCGGATCAACAAGTTTGAACCAATATACCGATAAAGATGGAAGCTATTCTTGCTCTTACTTGGAGTAGAGAAGAAGAATATCAAGGATCTTTTTGTAATAGAAATTCCATTTAAAAAAAAAAATATTCATCAATATAAAATTTTGACTTTATTTAATCAAGTCCGTTCATCCGTCCTTCTATCGGCAACTGTATTCTAGTACTCTTACGCTGTTCTTAACACAGATGTTGTTAAAAGAAAAAGAAAGCATCTTCGTTAACGTGACAATTTGAGTTCGCTTAGCCTACTTCGCCCATCTATATTTCTGCTCTCGAGCGTCTTAAGGTCGAAAAACCTATAGTAAAAACCCAAAACTTAGAGAATATGTTCTCAAATTTTTTAACCTCAGATCAAATAATGTAAACATGGTTAAGATTAAAATTCCGTCCATCTATCCTTCTACTTTGAAACCCGTTGCAGTCGCAAAAATTGTAATAGAAATTTGAAATTAATCCCATATGTTAGTCTTGAAAGAGATTTATAAATGGGCGTGGTTTACTTTCTTACACTTTTACTAGAGCTTAAAAGCAAGAAAACAAGAAAAAAATATCAATAATTTTTTGCCTGAAGCAGATATTCATTAAAACTTTGACCTAATTATGAGCTAAATTCATCTAAGCATTTGAAATGAAAATGGTCCCGATCGATTTAGCGACAAGCCTACAATTAATAATAAAAAACTATGCAGCGTGTACATATTTGCTTAAAGTGGTAAACAGACAAGATTCAGTTTAAGGCAAATATAATTTTCTTATAACTTTTGAGTTTTTTTTTTTGCTTTTTTATTAATTTTTTTCTTGATTTTCGGTGTCAATAATAGTGAAGGCAATGTGATACGCCAACAATGGTGAGGATGATGACGTTGATGCTGATATGTATTTGTGTGCTGTTTGTGTCACATGTGCAATTTAAACTTAAACAAGGTGTGATTAAAGAAAACAACAACAATCACAACCACAACATCTAATTTCACATATTTGAAATTCTGTTCAATTTTCTGTTCAAGTGGGCGTAGTTGAAAGGGAAAATAATCAAAAGATTATTGCTTGACTAACTTCTATCATTATTCGAAATATAATATAAAAAATTATTTAAAATTTCTTGAAAATTTTTCCCATAGTAGTAAACCGACGGATAAAAAAAAAAAACTGATGTCATTTATGATACTCCCCTTCGCCATTATTCAAATCCCTATAAAGTAATTTGACTTAATGAAAGCGGCTAGACCATCCATCTAAGAAAAAGAAGCTGATGGTGTCTGTTGCTAACCTATTGATCCTACTTTTCAGTCCTAGAATTTATTTCTTTAATCTAAAATAAATAGATTGTAATAGTAATAGTAATAATAATAATAATCTCCAAAAAGGATTTATATACTTACCACTGAAGATCCTCGACCCCGAGATTCTACGTATATCTGCAAGCCCGTCTCTAAATATAACGTCATTGTGTCACACCTCCGCTTTTTGTTATTAAAAATATTATTTTTGCTGTATCTCGGAAAACATCTGCCTATCAGTCTAAAATTTGTATTTACTTCAGTCATTTAAAATAAAGTAAAAACATTATAGTGGACCGCGGTCCACCATTCAATATCCTACATCAGTTCACTTAAAAAAATAATTCACATAGCGACATTTCAAAATAATGTTTCGTATGGGAAGTGGTCGTAAAAGCAGTCCGAACCGGATCATTTCCAATTGAGTTCGCCCTCGGGCCAAAGCACGCCGGTGTACGAAATTTCATCAAAATACCTCACCTGTGACCTGCAAGTTGAACACAAGCTTACAAATTGGACGGACGGAAAAGCGATTCTGAGTCGACCAGTATAAGAAAAGTGGATCTATCTCAAGTCATTTTGGATTTTATATACATCCACACAAATTGAGTATAGCTTTGCACTACAAGTGATATAGAGCATAATAAATGACATTAACTATTAGCTGCTGGGTAGCTCGACGCAAAAGATACCTTGACGAGAAATAAATGTCATCCAGAAGACACATACAAAAATTCTAACCCTTTTCTCATTTTCACGCAATGAACAGACACACGGACGCTAAGTAGTCCAGCAAGCAGTCAAGCGAAAAAACAAAACGGAAGGTAAGCGAGCAATCAGACAAGCAATGAAAGAAGAAAGGGTCCGTACCAGTACAGTGCAGAAAGACGGAAGGCAGGTCAGTTATCATAAAGCAAATAAGGAAAGTAAGAAAATAAGTTGATGAAAAAGCCAATGGAAAGAAAAAGAACAACATAAAGCTTATCAGATGTGTGAAGAGCAATGAAGAAGGCGGGTGAACGAGCACATAAGCAGTCATGTACATCGATACGATCAGGTGTGCTATCGAAGAGGCACACAGGTGATTAAACGCACCAATGGACAGTTTGATTAGGTAAGCAAGCAATCGCCTAGGCAACGAGAAATTGGAAGACCAAACGACTTATCAGCCAAGATAGTAAACCCAAGTACGTAGACTGGACAGACCTATATCTGTGTGTTAACGTCTGCACCTGGCGTGAGCCTTAATCAGACGGGTTGCCTACTACCATTGGCAATCGAGAGGTTGGTTGATTGACGACCCCTCAGGGAGAGAGACAATCCCCATTGAAGGGGGCCCCGCTACCCTGAAGTACCGCAATAGAAAATGGCGTCCCGTTTAGTGGTCTACGTCGAGGCCTATCTAAGCACCTCTTCAATAGCTCCCCGCGAAACTTTGTGGCAACCACAGCCACCACGAACACTTCCCGAAGGGCCGTACCCAGCAGTCAGGCAAGAAGGCATTCGTCCGGCACTCCGATGGGTAGTGTGCATCTTCCTGCCGGAGCAATCCTACTTTGGGCAACCTGATCCCCGTGGACATCCTTTAAGTTCTTGGCTTATCGTTCAAACCAGACTGGACAGATGTCTGTGTGTGTTTTACGTCTGCACCTGGTGTGAAACCTTAATCAGACGGGTTGCCTACAACCATTCGCAATCGAAAGTAAGTTGATTGACGACCCCTCAGGGAGAGAGACAATCCCCATTGAAGGGGGCCTCGCTACCCTGAAGTACCGCAATAGAAAATGGGTGTGGGCCAAATTCTCGCTTAGTGGTCACCAGACTGGACAGTAAGCCAACCAAGCAGACAAGTCTAGGGGCAAATATTAAAGGTGTCCGTTCGGTCAAATTGGCGCGGGAGCGCAAAACCAACTAACCAGACAAACAGTTAATTGATCTGGCAGGGGAGCACAAAGACTCGACCGAAATTCGACCGGTGTTTAGGTAAGCAGGCTACAGGTTAATAGGGAATTGGAAAACCAAATAGGAGGATGGGTGACAAAAGCAAACGAACATTCAACTAAATAAATGTGAACTGGTGAAGACTGGCGAACTGGCAGCCATAAGCGCTTAAGCGCAGCATAAGTGAATGGTATGATATGGTAGCCATAGGAATATGTTGTAATGCCTTCTGAGCTTATTTATAAATTCTGTATGCTATGGGAAGGTAGCTCACCTTATTAAAATATTCCAGCTTACGTTAAGTGTTAACACCAAAAGCACAGGCGTTAATTGAATTCATAACCGAAAAAGGTTTATTGGCAATTAAGTTAACAATGTTCACCAATCAATTGATGTTAAACTATAATAAATGCAGCGGCCGTTTGGTGGTCATGCTGCTTAAGTAACCAAAGGAAAATTGTTTTCTATAAAACGGGACAAATTAGTTGTAACAAATCGTAACCAAACACGTACACACCCGTACGCGAAACCAGACTTACAACAAACAATAATAACTACCACTGCGTGTATTTCACAAAAAAAAAAAAAAAAGAAGACAGAAAGAAAATGCAAAAAAATCAAATAATCCGTTAAGCACCTAATGCCCATAAGCTTATAGAAAATTGCATCTTCATAAAACAATTTCAACATTGTAAGACTTCTGTCCATACTTGTACGATGTGTATGCCAAGTTTACTTAGACCAGAGAATAACGCATTTCTTAATAATAATTTCAAATTAGGAACAACTGACTACTGATGTGATGTATACAAGTTTCTCTGTTGTACGATGTTGTTGTCTTAGGTTGAGTTGTTTGCTGTTATAAGCATACAAAACGTATATAAGCCCAAGAGACGATAACAAAATGCTTGTATGAGTGTTGTATGGTTGAGTGCATGTGTGTGAAATATTTAATTGACAACAAATAATGCTTACATGTGTGGCTGTAACTCTCGCGCAAATATGTTTTTCATATAAAAATCGAAGTATGGTAATAAGTACTTTTTGTTAGTAAGAAAATGAAAAACAAAAAAAAATCACCAAAAATTACCTCAATAGTTACGTGAAGTTATTTACCATCATAAACATATACAAATTTTCTATCTCTTTGTGCTTGCTTGCAACAACAAATTCTATAAATTTTCTATAAACATGCATGCAAAACATTGTTTGCCTTCTTTTTTTTGCTTTTTTTTTTTTGCTTTTAACTTTAGTCGCCGATTTTCTGGTAACACAGGTTAAAGTTTTTTAAAAAATGCTTCGACAATCATGATTTTTAACCGTTTTCATTATTTTATTTAAGTTCGTTTTCTTTTAACATAAAATTAAAATTCTCTTAAATTTCAAGATTACATTCGATTAAAATTAACATCAGCACGCAACACTTTTTCCAATGCCTGTGTTTGCGCTCGAGCGCGCGTTTGCCTATATACATACATATATATATATGTATATATATATATAATACATATATGTATGTGTATGCATGTATATGTGTATGAATGTATACATATATACATACATATATATATGTATATATATGTATTATATCTATATACATATATATACACATTATATACATATATGTGTATGCATGTATATATGTATGAATGTATGTATGAATATATGTATGTATATATATATATATATCTATATATTTATATATATGTATGTATGTATATGCTTTGAATTTGTGTTGAAATTCTTATTAGTCTTTAACTCAGGAAGTCGTTCTCGCTAAGAGTTTAGGCGACTGCTTGGCGATCTGGTCTCTTCAACTTCTTTCTTTTGCTAACAATTCTTCCGCAGAACTTATAGTGAGCATAAAATATCTTCATTCTTCATACCAAGAGCGGAATATACTAAATTAATCATCGCCTTTACCACCGCGAAGCGCAAACCAAAAACAACATAAGGCGTGAGCTAAACAAAATTTCCAAAATATAATGAACCGAATAAACAGGAGTTTATGTTGTATGAAGCAACGAATCATTACTAATTTTCGTATTTAAAAAAGTGCTTACTTAAAAACACTAATAACGGGGAATTTTTTATTCAATCCAGTGTCCATCGTTCATTGTGCATTTTTGCCTTCTTTTTAATCAAATACGAGTTTCATGCCGCAAGAATAGCTAGCCTTTTGAGACTACGCATAAAAGTATTAATCTTTTGAATATCGTCATAAAAATCGAAGACCTTCGCGAACAGAAAATAAATAATCGAACGACGCATTCAATGGCTCTCTAATGTTTCTGAACCCTTTTATGCAACAATTTATCAAATTTCTCTTCTGTTTCCACAGTATGGTAAACACTGGATTGAAATGTTTTGCGAGAGTGTACACTCTTGAGATTGACAAACTTAGGGGAGTCGTTGAGGACGAGGCCTGCAAAAGGAGCTGCAATTTTACCATTAACTGTTGTTGTCGACTGATCCGTCAGTGTTTTTGTTGCCCTGTGAGCAAACGCGGAACCCAATGCTTTTTTACGCCTACATCTTGGTTCAAGATGTAAGGGGCATATTCTCTGGACACGTCCATAACCTTTGGTGTCTCTCTTACCTCAATTCGATGAACGTCGTGCACCATTTGGTGAACGTAAGCGACGTTTTCTTCTGTGCCGGCTGTTTTTGCCCGCCCCGAACGTTTGTTGTTACCCAACACGATAATACGGCGACGTTTCAATTCAATTAAAATTTGTCTTAAATGATGGCGTAGTGTCCGCGCACACGACGTCCGGGTCTTTAGGCTGCAGAAGCATGTTGCGCTGCAAAAATAAATACTTTTTGTTATGCAATTTTTACAAAAACATTTGCGTCGATTCATTCAAATGATTGTGAATCCGAATTCACTAACATTTTAGTGAATACCTGACATCGCATATGCCACCGTATTCCCGAACATTTATGGACAGGTGGTGCCTTCTACAGCCTTGTTCAGCTCATAAACTTTTTAATTAACTTACGTGATCGTGTGTAAAGCTTAAAGATGGCATTTTCGTGTGAACAAGTCACGGTTTGACACCGTGTCGCAGACAACATAACACCATCTCTTAGTAAAATCGACACTTGATGTCAGGGGAAATTAAGTGAATGAAATTAATGCTAAATACCCCCTCAATTTGAGAAATACTTCTTAAAATTTGTAGATGAATGAATTTGTGAAAAAAGTAAGAATCAAAGTTGATTTAAATTCGTCCGTCAGTCCGCGAGGTCAGAAAAATTGAGATACAACCGCGGTAGCATACTCATATGTATTTTGCGCCCAATCTAATTGGTCACGTTTGAAAACGCTACCAGCTTGCCTGTAATCACGCCCACAAAAACGCACACTTAACATGTAAGTAACTTTGAAACAAACTATCTTTTGTGAGAATTTGAGTTTTTCTGTTGTAAATTCTGGAAAACTTCCTTGTACTTCTAACTCTATAAAGTCACCCAATTTTCACAATGTCGTAAAGCAAACACACTAAGCATTTTCTTCCAAAGTATTTCCAAGTATTTGCAGTACTTTTCCTAGATGGGGACTATTAAGGATTCTACTCCAAGACATTTGTATTTGTTTCTTACGCTTTCAACTTCCATGGCCTTATATGCCTCTCGTAGGACATTTATTTTCTTCATCAGTGAAATAAAAAGCAAAAGCTTTGTTGTTGTATTCTCGAAACGTAAGTGACCGCAATAAGTAATGAGAATGCAAGCTATTAGCACCGCAGCAGGTATCCACCTGAATAAATAACGCAGTTATTTGCATCTAATTCTCTTGAGTTCTCTTAACTTTGATTTTGATTTTTAAGAATTTCAAACACATACACATGTGTTCTTTAAGCAAATAGTCAAAAGCATAGAGATTTTTGCTAAAAAAAACTTGAAAAAATTCATTTTTTTCAAAACTAATATCTTTTCCAGCCGAATGTTGCATATGTGTTAGTACGAATTTTTTCTTTCTATATTATCTTTTTCCTTAGACTATCGTCTATTACTTAATTGTTAAGGCGGCGTTGTTTAACAACAATTAGCGTGGTATTTTAATTTCAGATGTTATGTGCAAGATTAGGAGCAACATTAAGTCACGTTTTATAAGTTTTTTCTTTTTTTTTTTCTTTTTTTCAAACACAGGATAAACTTTGCTTAAAAGCTGACTTATTGCAAATTTATTCAACAGGAAGATATTTTCTGTAAACACTTTTTTTGTTCAAACTCAAAAAAAAAAAAAAAAATTGTTAGGGAAAGGTATACATGTACATGTATATATATGTATATATATATATATATATATATATATTTTTTTTTTAACAACAAACTTTTCATGATATGTAAACTTTTACTAGTTTGTTTATAAGAGTAAGAAGAAGCTTGAAAAAAAACTGGTATTTTAGGTATACTTAAGAAAGCGATCCAATAAATCATAAAAATTGTTTTGACATCAAAATTTTTCACCTGAAATAGTTCACATACTAAGAAAATTGCATAGGCGCTGCACAAGACCGAAGAGCTGGAACAGAGTTAAATAACTAACACAGAATAAATATAGCGTTTAACCTACAGCAAAAACTTGTTTAGTGTTGCATATTATTTGGTACTGAGCCTTAAGAAACTTGAAGACGTGGTGTTCAATTACATGATCCGATTATCACAAAGGCGATCATTCTTCTTCCAAAAATCTGTATTGATTATGACTCATTAGGTTTCATTGTGTAGTTTGTAGCAATTCTTGAAGATATTCGTAATAAAACAAAAAAAAAGAGAACTGCCGGCACACCATTGCGTACCCTAAAAAAGTTCACTTATTACAATAGTTCATGCAACTGCGTTAAATGGCAGCAGGTCGAAGAAATAGTCCGATCTGAACCGTTTTCATTAGCGTTGACCCTGGGGTCAAGCATGTCGGTATACCTAACTTCATGAAAATTTCTCAAAAATTGACTACTGTAAGGCGTTCATAAGAAGACAGATAGACAGACGACGTGACTAGCTTAAATAGATTCATAAAATGATTCAGAAAATGAATCTGAATCGATCTATCGATAATAAAAGATTTCGGTCAATCTTAAGTCCGCCTGGGAGTTTCATACCTCCTCACGAATTCTTTACAAAATTTTTCTAATATTTAATGATTTTATTACCTTTGCTACAAAAATATGGAAATATACTAATTTTGTCATTATGTTTGAAACAACTAGAAAGCATACATTTTTTATTATAGTGTATATGTAGATTGTTTGTCTTTGCTAACACAACACGCACTCTTCACATTTGCTTTATGTTTAATTACATAATGATTTATTCGCATAGTTCCTGTAACTCTCTGACATTCTTAATGCGGATGAGAAGATTGTAGTCTATCTCTCGGATGGTGCCCACCTATCGGAAGAGAGATCGTTTTTAATTTAAAGAAATTCTATCGGAGTTAAGTACTGACAAGTAGGAGAAACGGTTGATACGTCGATTCTGTCTGCAAATCATTCTATTGGTATCCTAAGGCTGGCTGCCTGGGCTACTCAAGTTATTTTCGAAAACAAATTGGCGTTGACAATAGATTAATTAGTCGCACGGCGGGCTTCCAATGCGACATCCTCTCCATTTCCATTTTCTTCTTTAAACCGAGGTTACAGGAAAAGATAAAAGATACCTAAGAATAACCTAAACCTAAGTGACCGAAACCTAAGATTAATTAGTCGCACCGCGGGCTTCCAATGCGAGATCCCCCCCGCCTCCCCCCATTTCCATCTTGTTCTTTAGACCGAAGTTACAGGAAAAGATAAAACTATAATACCTAAGAATAACTTAAACCTAAGTGTGACTAAAGTCGCGAGACTTGTTTTGGTCTTCTTCAAGTTTTTATGTACATTAGGCATCAAACACAAATGCATGCTGTCATCAAATGAATTCATTTCATTCAATCAATTCATGTTTATGATGATAGTTCATCTAAAACATTAACATAATATTTTACATGCATCAGAATTGACGGACATCCAAAATTCATTCCAAACGAAAAATAAATAAATAAATGATTTGACTTTTTTGCTCCTTGATTAGTTTATATTTGAATAAAAATGCATTATATATATAAGTATGAAATACTGTTCATCTCGATTTATCTAATTATTTGGACAGGTATTGCTAAGAGGTGAAGTGAAAAAAAAAAAAAAACGTAAGCAAAATATGAAATTTCAAATTGCTTACTAATTTCAATTTGAATAAATTATTGCAAAAATTTGATGGACACATGCTAAGCATTAACAATTCACACACGTTTTAAATCGCAATTGTCTCTTAACTTAATTAAAAGAATGAAGAAAACGATTCATTTCTTTATATGACTAAGAAAGATGTTAAGTAAATTAAAACAACAACAACAACAACAACCACAAAACAATTCTAAATCTAAATTTAAAATATATGATAAAAAAAAAAGCAAAGAAGAAGAAGAAGAAGAAGAAGAAGAAGAAAAAATCCAGTTTTATGACAAGATTAACTCAATAAAATATAAAATTCATTAAGATGCGTTCACGCAGACACATACGTTGCTACATGAACGTAACTTTATTTGTCAATTCATGCATCTATAGATTTTATACTCTGGAAAACTTATAATATTCGTTCGTTATGCTCAAAGTTTTGTGAAGGCCATCTTGGACATTTCAGCGTAGACTTCAGAAATGCGCACGCAATGACACATAGCGAGCGTACAAACAATCATACGTTATCAGCACTCAGTCTCCATTTTTCAAAGTATCCATAAAATTATCTACTTTTTGTTTTTCTTCTTTCTTTAGTAGGTATACTAATTTTATTGCCTCAGTTGCAACAGCTAACGGTAAAAAGTTTACTTAAATAATGATAAAACCCATAGCTAAAATATATTTAAGAAAATTGTTATTGAGAAGTAAAGATATCACTAAAAGCTGCTACCATTTCCATACAAATTTTACCCATATTTTCCCAATCACTTTATATACGTTTGTGTATATAACATTTAGACACGCAAGTTAATATGCGGTGCGGCTTCCGCACATCTTTTCAGAATTGTAAAGATATTAAGAGTAAAACGTTTTCTTTGATTTATGGCAACCTACCGAGACTGTATACATCAAGTTTGCAAATTCTATACATGTTTTCGTGCTTTAAAGAGAAAGGACAAGTAGATTGAATGAATCAAAAGACGGTCGGAGACGTTCATGGACAATGATACTGACTGGAGATGGTGATGGACGGCAGTAGAGATGGACAGAAGTAGCGATGGGCAGATGTAATGATGGACGAACATGGTTATGCATGGAGATGCTGATGGACGGAGACACCGATAGACGGAAATTGTGACAGCCGGAGGTATTTACTGACCGAATGATATAACGATTAAAGAAATAAGTAATAAATAGGGATATATTGTAGGCGTATATATTAGATTAAATAGAAAACGTACGTCATAAATGGAAGTATATGTACGTAGAATATATACACACATAAAATATATAAAACCCAGGTAGAAATGGCCCCTAATAGATACGAACGATAATACAGAAACTCGCTGACTTCCGATACCATGGACGTAGTTAACTAACCACGGATAGACGGATACCCGGAAGTGAGGAAAGGAAAATGTCAGCAAATAGATCGCCAGACATATATATAAGCGAGCAGACAGAGGGCAATAGAAAAAATAAGAAAATCTGACCAGTTGATAGATGATAAAATAATTGAGAAAATTATCTTACTCACGGATAGACTAAGAAACCGAAGAAACTATTGATAAACTCAAAAAAGAAAAGAAAGATGGGGAGACAAAGATGCGATCAAGAAATAGAATAGACAACCAGATAGACAACATAGCTGGCAGAAGCGAAAAATAGACAAATGGAAGCCGTGAAGAAAGTACATGAGGAGTGCCGACAAATATGTAAACGGTCCACGGTAAAGTTAGCGAGGAGTGTAGAAATGAAAAATAGAAAAGTACTTGAAAGAGTAAAGGAAAAGCAGCAGTTGCAAGGGGAATAAAATAACAGGAAAAGGACAAAAGATCAAAGCAATAAACAAAAGCAAGAGTAAATATATAAATAGAAAATAAAAAGACGGACAGACAAAGGAGCACATATCGGTTAGTCGAAAGACAAAGCATATTGAATTATAAATGGGAAGAAACGTGAATTGATAAGCAAGCAGATGAACGGACGGATGTGATTTGTACAACAAGTTTTAAGGCTTTTAAAAGGCAGTTTCGGCTACATACATACCTATATATATAAATATATGATTAAGATTTAAAATAAACTTCACATTTACTAAACAGTAAATACAGTTTGTATTGAGTTTTTGAATGAATTTCTAAATCTTCATTTATATCTATATATATATATATATGCGTATCGCTTACCCAACAAATCATAAAAGAAAATACAAAATTTTTAATTGACTTAACAATCGAAAGAAACTCACACTGTCTAGATGAGACTGTGGAGAAAACGATTGAAGTCCTTTTCAGAACTTATATCAAAACTTCGGCTTAATCCAGTGGTTTCCAACCTGGGGGGGCGCGATACTGTTGCAAGGGGAGGCATGTAGCCGTTTCCAAAATATCATTTTCAAATACAAACCAAAAAGTCAAATAGATGTCAAAAAAATGAATCAGCAGTATACGTAATCCACAATCCTCTCCGTGGATTTTTGGTCTACAAATGCTAAAACATCCAATTTATACTCTTCTTCGAATCGAAATATCTCGCTTTCGCGTTTTGAGCCGAGTACCGGTGGGGCGTGGAATCAAAAGATAAGCACTTGCAACATCCCGATTATTCTCGTGCTTACTCGCGCCAAACTTCAGTAAACAGAAGCATCTGATTGTTTCGATTTTTTTTTTTTGTTTTTTGAAGGGGGGCGCATTAATTTTTTTTTTAAAAAGGGGGGCGCCGGTACAAAAAGGTTGGAAACCCCTGGCTTAACCTGTAAAAATGAATCGTTTTTATTATTATAAACTGAAATTCTGAAACTGAAATTATCTAAAGCATCCGCGTATCATAAAAGTGGGGAATTTAGGTGAACCGGGTTCGCCTGAAGCGAATACGGTTTTTTTTTTTTTATTATTATTATTATACGCATATAAATAATAGAAATTGCATTTTAATATTATATGAAATATGTGCAATTGAATGTGTTTTTTATTCGTCTGTCATTATTCATGAAAATCCGTTTGTTCCGTAATTAAAACGAATAATTAATGAAAGACCTCTTTTCAACATAACATACAAGTATTTTGCTCGCCTAACAGAAGCATTTTTACAAGACTTTTTTTATAACGTTTATTATGTATGTATGTTGTAGTTTTCAATTGTTCTCCACTTTTTTTTTTTTACTTAAATTTTGTATTTACATTACTTTTATGTAAAATAAACAAATTAGCTATTAAAACTATAATATTTTTAAAAAGCTCAGATAGATAAATAGATAGATATTTGCGTGGGTTGCTCAGTGCTGATGTGAACATGTGAAGTAATAGCATTTTATTGCTTTATGGGTTTTCTAGATAACATTGCCTGCTGTACCAACCAACGTTTGCTAAAATAAAATAATCAATTGCTTAATTTGCCAGACAATCTAAGAATAAGATCTACTTGAAGTTGTCGTAAATTTATAAATTGTGGTTTCATGTTAAGTTGTTGCGTTGTTGTTTATTTTTCGTCTTTTTTTTTTTTTTTTTTTTTTTTTTTCTGTTGCTTTTTTGTAAGAAAACTTGTTTCAATTCCATGGATAATCTAACAGTAGATAAAAGAGGGAGATTGTTAACGATACCGGGCACACGTTGTAGAACGGAAATTCCAAATTATCATATTTAAGAAACATATATAATTAATTATTAGAGTTAACACAATTTTAACAACAAACAAAAAGATTTTATTAGAAAAATTATATAGTTCTGGGAAGAGCAACACATACTATGTATATAGTATAGTGGTTTTTTTTTTTTTTTTAACTTTAATTTTTAGATGAAAATCTGCATATCTTTGTTCATCAATTACACGCAAAACTTGTAGAGGAATTAATAATCAGTTTAAAGGGAATATCCACTAATCTCTTAATAGTTTTATTTCGACATTGAAAAGCATAGCAAGCAAAGCATAGTCTTCTCAGAATAAACTACCATTATAAGTATGTATTGAAATTTGCTTATGATGAAAAGAAGTAAAAACATTATAGTGCGACATGACCCATCATTGAATACCGTACGCCATTTCGCTGAATACAAGGCTTTTAAAATAATGACTTTTTAAAATAAGGCCTTATATTGGAAGGGATGGAAGTATCATTGCGAACCAAACCATTTTCAATAGCGTTCGCTCAAGAACGGCGATGTCATCATTGAATACCGCACACCATTTCGCTTAATATAAGGATTCATATAATGACTTTCTAAAATAAGGCCTTATATTGGAAGGGATCGAAGTATCATTGCGAACCAAACCATTTTCAATAGCTTTCATCCAAGAGCAACGAAGATCGGCTATCAAATTTCATCAAAACATCTCGAAAATTTCGACTTATGGGTTAAACAAAAAAAGGCAAGATAGACGGACAGACACCCATAGACAGAAATCATATCTGAAAATGATTCTGAATCAATCGGTTTAATAAAAAGTGCATCTGTCTGAAGTCCTTCTGGGCCTTGGATGCATCCCCTGTACCACAAGTGGATTGTATATTATCAGGAATATCATCAAACAAGTTCACCGGCATCTTTACTCATATAACCATATACATATAGTCCTTTCTATCGAAAATAACCTTACATATTGGTCCATAATAGTGACTTGAGATAAGAATTGATCAGTTAAAGTTTTATCGCCCGAATTAACTTCAAAAGTTCACTTTTACAAGGAAGCAAGGTATGCAGTCGCTATTGTATCACGAAATTTCATATTAGGAGGTTAGATTTTCATTCGTGTTGTAATTATTATATTTCAACTGACTGTATTAAAATTAACCGATTGTTGTACCAACCACCGAAGGTGGTCGAGCTACATAAATTTTGTTAAACAATTTGCAACACACAACCAAAAGGGAAAAGACTCTCTAAGCGATACATACTATCTTGATCAGCATCTAACTGAAGGTCGACCTGGTCCTGTCTGTCCATCCGTCTTTCTATCTGTAGTGAAAATTCTTCGTGTCGTAAATACTAAGATATTGACGACAAATTTAGCAACGGCAAGTCGGTATTGAAAACACTTAAAGTCGGTCAGAGTATGGACATGCAGTACTTCATTTCAACAGATGAAAGATAAAAACCTCGATGGATATTCTGTAGTGACTGGAAAGGAATAAGAACGAAGTGCTTATAGGCCTATAGGGGATATCGCATGGAGCCGATACTGACTTTTTCCTTTCTTTTGTTTACACAAGCGCTGCATATAAATGACTCGAGCACAGCTAAATATAATTATCTTATATTTTACGCTTGATCAAGAAATTTTTATAGGGAAATTTTAAAGATTTAATAACTTTGGAGGGCATAGAAGAAATTATGTACCCACACACCAATACGCAGAAAAAAAAAAAGAAAGAAGTTTCTTCTGTGGAACGGAGCAGTAATTATTATTTCAAAAGACAAAGAATACATCGTTAACCATAGTCAGTTGGTACATAAATAAAAGATACTTCAGTTTCTTTAGAACAAAAGGGAAATCTTTTCATACTTAACATGTCAGCCAAGACTCTATCAACACGCTAAGTTTACAAAGGCTAATCGATCTTGACAATGCGAATAAATCGTAGGTTTTCAACCTTAAAAAGTCGTTGCCTTAAAAAGTCGTTGCTTGATAAATATGTACGTCCATCTATCATGGATCATGTAATGAAACAATTATTTCTAGAAAAGCAAAAACCTGCTGTCCCTTTATGCTATAATTCTTCGTTAAAACATTAATCTGTTGTCTCAATGTTTTAAAATAAATTGCCAAGTATTTGTAATTAAAAGTGAAAGTACAAATTGACCTAAATATACATAGAGAAGACACATTAAATGGAAACAAAAACTAGCCGAATAAAAACACCAAAGATCTCTTATTACCCGTACACGATGCAATTGAAGATGATACATCATTAGAGTGAAAAAAAAACAAAAACAAAAACCTAACACAACATTTAACGATTACTTAAGAAAACTAAAAACTCTAAAACAAGGAGAAGGAAGTCTATTACCATCCTCATAAAACTCCAACGAACCTATGCAGTAAGATGAGCTCGCTCGCACTACACAACACTACAAAACTAACCAACCAAAAACTAACAACAACAAATGATAGCATCAAATGAAATTGTTTAGTAGTTGGCTCCAGCGGGTACCTGTGTACAAGCAATAACGACCACAACAAAATAAATGCAACAACAATACAATGAATCATAAAGTCTTTCGTTTCTTCTTCTTGTTTCTTTTTTTTTTTGACGCTGGTTTATTTGGCAAACAAATTAAAGAAGAAGAAGAAAAGATTCCCTTTTATTTTCATACAATATTCTCACCGAGAGTAAAAAAATGTATACATTTACATAAATTTCGCAATACTTTGATTAGGTTCAATTCAGACCATTACCGGCAGGCTATTACTAAATACAAAAAAAAAAAAAAAAAAAGGAAAAAAAAAATTTTTTTTTTTTTTTTGAATTTCAACATACATGTGACATGACACGAATTCTGCTCAGGATGGTGTTTGTTTCAATTGTGTTTTGCTATCTCTCTTAATGTTTGGGTCGTAGTGTGTTACGAAGTCATTCATTCATTCGTTAAATTTCTTTTAGGTCACTAGTCACATTTTATAAAAGTATCACCATATGGTCTTAAGTGTCAAATCGTGTTATTATACAGTCTCACACACTCGTGGTCATTCACTTACTAAACGTTAATGTTAACTTAACTTTAAACACACACACACACACACAGCATAACGTGCGATGCCACTAACAATCGCAAGCACATGATCTTCTTCCCATCGTCGCTAAGCGAAGGGATGTAACCTGAAATACACTATTAACTAACTGCCTGTTATAGAAAAACGTTACTTACGATTAGCTCGATCACTTGATTGTAAAATTTCAAGAACAAATTCAATTTACAATTTACAAAATTCTTTACAAAGAATATATAAAAAAAAAATACTTGAAAAAGTGATTCAAAAAATATGAGAGATACTTACGAATCGGTAGTATAACATTGCACTATATATACATGAGAATTGCGTTCAATTTGTTCTAATGCACAGTACGAAAGTTTTCGTATACGCTAGTTCCAGAGTCTCTGGAACAATGTTTAAAACTTTTTGTACCAAAACATTTCCTCCAAAGGCCTTCAAGTTTAAGGTTTTTTAGGTTTTTCGATAAATATATATATAAATGTGGGCCTTGATCTAATCATGAACATTGCGGACATGTTTATTGAGCTTAGCTTTTTTTGAAAAGACTTGTGCTTGATCCTAATCAATAATTACGTCGATCCGATATACCTTATAGATCATAAATTGTTGATGGAAATATTGCTTGCTTTCGATGCCGAAGAGATTTCAATGTTTCAAAGTGTGATTATGAAGAGATCGAGTCTATTCTCAGAGTTCCTCGTCGTAATTGCTTTAAGTGTTTGTGATGTTTCTAAACATCATAAAAACGAAAACTATCGCAGATAGTTTTCTAACTTTAGCATGCACGTTATGACGTATGTATGTTCTCTGTCGAAATCCGCTGCGGTTTTGTACTGCACCCATAAAAGCACTGATTATTCCTTTGTCTTATTCCTACTATTTTTGAGTTTTACATTTCCCAGAGTTTTTTTTTATTGAAACTTCCTTTCGCTCCGAGTGATATTTTTTCCTAAATCGATAACTGGATCCATAGCTATAGCATATTTTTTATTTAACTTACATTTCTAACGCACATAAGATTATAAATTTTAAATAAACAAAATAGACAAAGGCTGGAAGGATACTTCTGATTAACTTCAGATTCGATTTAGGCATGCCTTTCTGCCCGCCTGTGTGATATCTGTATTAAAATTGCTTGGCTTGTCAAAAATTAATTCAAATTTTTCCAAATATATTAGATGTTCTTGGAGTTAGATTGGTATTCAAAATGATTTAAATTAGTGAAAAGGGCACGGCCGCAGTGAAGTATAAATTGCGAGCATCTCTGTTTTCAATAGGAAAAAAAATTAGTTCTTTCGCCGCTACAAAGAGTACAATTTTCATCCAAAATTTATGAATGATTCTACTGTACCTAGGCAATAATCCTCACATTACATTATAGAATATCAAAATTGTATTTGTTTTTTCTTTTTCAATACAAAGGGTTCGACTATCGATCAACTTCATATATCGTTTGTTTATTTTTTCCTATTCCTATTGAATTCTTAAGCTTTTCACTGAAAATGAACTTCAAGTGCATCAAAAAAGGTTAAACTCACGTAATTATATTTTTTACTTAGTCTTACATTTCTAAAGTACACTGGAGTAGTGCGTTTCCAAAGCACAAATGAATGCTTCATTCAAAGTGGAGAACAGTGAACTATAGTTAATTTGCCATATATTAAATAGTCATACTTTTTTGCGGTTGTGCATATCCAAATGCATCTATTTAACAGTCCTATTAAGATCCTTAGGATACTGCTTGAGTAGCACTACCAGTGGACGAATCATTTTTTGATGTTGTTGGATCTCTTTCTTCGATAATTTAGGCTGACAGTTTTCCCTCTCATTTATCAATTCAACAACTTTTACCTATTGACAATTAATACGAGTAAAGTGTAGAGCTACGGCATTAGCTGTCCAGCCTAACTATCAATACTTCATTTTCTTAATTGTGTTAACAACTTCTGTCTCTTAGTCCGGCATAGCATTTACAATACAATTTACATTACAAGAAGTGCGCATAATGTCTTTTTCACAGGCCGGCGATGATGCACCTTTACAGGAATCTTTGAGTGACATCCCTAGTAGGTGAACCCTGTTGCACCTCTTTATTCAAATGTCTCGATTGACAATTTTCTGTTAATTACGAGTGAAATACGTCTCTATCGTAGCTCAAATTCAACTCATGTCTTCCGGGTAAGATCCGAACACTCTTTCTTTATTCCTTATACCGAAGAAGGCCTTTCATTGTTTTCCATTTTTTTTTTAAAGGTTTCCGAAGCGACACTTTGCTTATTTACTAGTTAGAAACACTGAGTAGACGGCATTTTTTCAAAACTTTTAAATTCTTGAGATTTTTTTTTAATTAAAAACAAAAAAAAATAAAAAGAAAATAATCGATGACAATACTTGTTTTTTTTTATTTTAAAAATTATGTAAAAATTTTCCATTGAAAATTATTTTCAACGGGTTACCATCATCCTCTGTAGAAACATTATGCTAATGATGCTCATCTGCATTTAAAATTCATATTGTATGGCTGATCAATCGATCAATAAGCTCGTAATGAATAAAGAAAAGTCGTCAATGTGTTTGAAAGAAATCACCTTATTGTTGTTCGATGGCCTGGCATTGCAAGGCACTTCATCAGACAGTCTTATAAAATCAAATGCATGTAAACTAACTTTGAACCGCAGACTCATTGACTCAATGGCCTACCAGTGCCGGCAGACTGTATTATGTATGTATGTATGTATGAATGTAACAAATTTCTCAAACAGAAATTTTTTGGGCCAGGCGGTTGTTATTTGCTTGTGATTGAATAAAGCACCTCATATAGCAAAGCCAAGTTAAGCTAAAGTCAAGTCAAAGTAAGACAAAAACATTTAAGAAGTATCTTGTTATGAGGACAGAAGATGGAGGCATATGCACTCTTATACAAGCTCCATTAGTAAAATATACTGCTTGTATATTATTGTTGTTGTTATTAGTATTTTTTTTTTTTTTGCTTTATTTTTATTTAAAATAAAAATCAATGAGTTTTTTTTTGTTTTTTTTTTTTTTTGTTATTTTTTTCGGCGGAGTGGTGTTGCAAACTCCTTTAAAAAGATAGAAAATAATATATATTAACAACAATATTATATATTTGTAAAATTTATACACACGTATCTACATTGTGTTAAATGTATTGAAAACATAAAAAGAAAAAAAAAAAGTTTTGTTTTTTTTTGTTTTTTGGAAAAAATAGCCAAAAAATTAGCAAACTTATGTAATTCCCCTAAGAAGATACATAAAGGAGTTTTCTACTATTACTACTTCTTCGTCTTCGTCTTCGTCTTCGTCTTCTTCTTCTCTTTGTTTTCTTCTTTTTATCTGAATTAAGTTGGATTTTTTTTTTTATTTTATTTTTCTTATTTCACTTTTGTTAACTTTACGCTTTTGTACTCTTTTCAAATATTTTCCTTTTACAGTGCAGACAAAGTGGAGGATTTTGTTTTGTTCAGTTTCAGTTTTATTTCAGTTTACATGACATGAACTGCTTGGCTGACAGTGCGATGGCTGCAGTTTTGTTAGTTTGTTTGTGCAATTTAGTATAGTATCTTCTTCGGCTTTGTCTTTATTTGACTTCATGTTATCATGTCATTACAATAAATTTTAAATAGAAAATGTTTTATAAGACCTTTACAACATCATACCAAGCATACAGTATCCCCAACAATCCAACAATCAAGCATTACATCTATGCCTATAAAAATGAACAGGCTCTCAAAAACAAAAAAAAAAGCATTAAAGTATGTTAATGCAGCAGCGATATTGCAGATGGCAGCAGCATTGGCCCCTTTGAAAACTAAATATGAAAATTGTATTCGCTTTAGGATGACTCCTTGATGCCTACTATCACCTCTACTAGAAGTGAGTGTGTCGGTGGGTAAATTTGGACTACTTGAAATGGCCTTAGCAGGCATTGAAGTTAGGTACCTACGCATGAATAAATAGAATCAAGAATGGACGGACAAATGAGGAAAAAATAAGTTTAAATGGGTGCATAGATGCACAGAAGGAAGGACAAACAGACGAAGAAACGAACAGACTGATCATTCCGCAAATGGAAGGCTGAACGGAAGGATGAAGAGATGGACATACGGAAGAATACACAAAGTCAAGAAGGTACAAAAGCATCTCCGAGTAATATAAGGGGTGAAGGGTTAAAGAATCATCGAACGAACAGACGAACTGGCGAAAGAAACAAAACAAACAAAATTAAGAGAGAGACTAATGGACAGACGGAATAGGTGGAAGCGAGAAAAGGACTAACGGACAGAGGAGCGGTCGGGGAAACAGGCCGATACAAGAGTTTTTTCTAATCAATTTAAAATCTCTCATTGATCTTACATGGTTTACATGGTTTTCGTCTCTTTCTTCAGTAAGTTACGAACGAAATGACAAATTTAGTAAATTCAGATCCTAAGAGTTTTGAAAGAAAAATAATTCTTGTGTTTTGCGCATATTTTGGTTATTTTCCCATTTCCATATAATGACCAAAACAAATCTCCCTGGATATGTGGTTTTTTTTTTTTGTTTTTTTTTTGTTTACTGATGATAAAGGAGTTTTTGGAAATTCGTCTCTTAAGCATTTCAGAAATTGTATTGTTTTGCTATCTGCTTGGCGGTGATAATCCGCCATCAAACAAATCGCAAATAATAAAATAACAATAAAAATGTATAAAGATATTGTAAAAATCAAAAAAAAAAATACAAAAAAAAATCGAGACATCAAACATCATATATATATATATATATGTGTGTATGTGTATGTGTAAGCAAGAGTCAGAAGACTTATAATCGAAGACCGAAAATAATAAAAACAAAAGAATTACACAATTGAACATTTGGGTTACTTACCTACTCCTAGACATTTGGTTTACTTACCGCTTGCTACATATATACATATATATATATATATATATATATCGATTGGTTGCCATAAAGCCCCCAAATCATTCCTCAATTTCACAAGCATCGAATTTTCATTCACTCCACACTCTGATAGCCATCACATCAAGCCAATCCTTTTTTGGTTACCGTTTTATCATTTTTGTGCTTTTTCTTTATTTCCTTTGTTTTATTTTCGTTTTCCCATTTATTGGAGTGGTCGTCATTTTTATTTTTATTTCGCTTCTTCTTCTTCTACTTCTGCATTTCTGCAGCCATCGAAAACAACAAAAAAAAATAAAAAGTGTATATATATTTAATTAGCATAATTTTTGCACACACACACACACACACACACACACACACACACACACACACAGAAATACATTATGAACAGAATTTCGAATTTTTGTTGTAATTGCGAGTTATTGTTTGCGAAGCTATTGTACGCTTGCTGGCTTCGAGGGGGTGCAGAAGTAGTATAAAGCAAATTAAATACCATTACTTCATCCATATCTATTGTTTTATTCATTGCAAGGTGGTCCCAAATAAATTTCTTAGTCTATCGTTGCTCAAACCTTTCTAAAACACTGGAAGCGCTATTGATTTGCTTGTCTTGAGTTCATGAGAAATATCAGAATTTAAATGAAAAAAATGATAAAAACAAAAACACTTTTTTTTATTTTCTACTTAATACAAATGCATTTATTATATACATATTTGATAATAAGAGGAGAATATTAGGATTACAATAAATGTAGAAAATGTTTCCCTAAAAAAAGTCTTAGCTGTTAATGCTCGTCCTACTTTTACTCCTAGAATTTATTCTTTTGCTAATAATAATAATAAAAATTGTAAGGAAAAGATTTGAAAAAGAAAACAGTAAGAGAATTATATTCCGAATGTTTCATAACCATCATCGTTATTCTAAAAATGATTAACAAAAAGGAAAAGAACTAAATTTTCAAACTCTATAACGTTGGGTGAGCGCATCTGACTTTTTTCTATTTCCAGTATAAAAGTGGAAATTTACAGGGATTTACAGGTGGTAGACTTCATGAGTAGCGTATAAAAAAGACGGAAGCAAAGGTGTTAATGGGGTTTGTTGTTGTTTTTCGTAGGCCTTTTTCAAATTCTTTGGCTAATTTGTAGGCGACATCTTCATTTTTGCAAACGCGAGAATGTTTACCACAAATACATTCATAGTTGGGCAAAAAAACAGATGGATAGACGAGTGTGCTTAAGTGTATTCCAAATTCGAAACTGCCCAAGAATTTACGTACATTACGGAGTTCTTGAAGGCCGCTTCTGCGCGGTAGTAAAAAAAAAATAAATTTTCATACACAATAATCTTGGATAGGCGCGGTCAATTTTTGGCATTTTCGTGCCGCAGTATCGACCATAGAATAGCATTCAAATTTTTGCACATTTGTCTGCTATAGTTCATAAGTGATAATCAAAACAAAACAATTTGTTATTCCTTTTGAAAAACAGAGGGGTTCACAGATTACGTGGCACTGTGGGATTTGGCACTGTCAACTTATTCATTTTCAATACCAACCTATATGCAACAGACACTTACTTACACGGACGGACAGATGGACATGCTTAACCCGATTCAGAATTGTATACTTTGTGGAGAATCAAAAATGCATATACTTTATGGGGTCTCAGAAGCTCCCTTCTAGGCGTTGCAAGCATTGAATGAATGAATAAATTTATCCCTCATCCTTCGATGACAACAGTATATACAATAACAATTAATTATAAGCATTTTCCGAAAAATTTCTTTTAATTTATCTCACTTTTGTGTTGGTTAATTTTAAATGAATTCTGTTCTCCAAAACTAATGTGATATTTAATTTTATTTATTCTTTCAATATAGTAACACAAAACTATCTAGGCCCAAATATATATGTGTATATATATATATATATATATTACAAAGTAATAAAAATTCCGTGTTCTTAAATCTAATTAATGCTAGTAAGAGTAGTAGCAAAATACATAAGGTATAGCAAAATACGAAAGAAAAAAGAATCCCAATTGGTGGTAGTTCTAACACACACTTACATTCATACATTCATAAAGTAATCATATGAAATTAGCAAAATAGTACAAAAGTTTGAGATGAAAAACAATGTTAGAGTAGGAAAAAATACAAAATTCATAAGGCAAACAACTCCAGCAACTTGCGCAACTCTCATCACAAAAGATCTCTGAAAAATCAATCCAAAAATTGTACGAAAATCGGAATCTGTAAATCTGAGGATTCTTAGAGGATCGCAGATATATACATCTACCACCTAAGAATGAGCGAAGATCCTATATATACATCTACAACCTAAGGATGAGGGAAGATCATTATGAAAGAAAATTGGGTTAACATACTTCACAAAATTACGCATGAAAATGCAACGAAGAAAACGGTGAACAGTAAAGGATCTATGATCCCAAGGCCTAACATCGTACGCAAACCTAGCATTTAGATTAACTGCATATGCCACAAACTATTAAACGGAGCTCTAGAAGAGACAGGCACTACTTCAAGACAATATAAAACCTACGGCATAAGAAAGGCATGGATCAACCTCCGTTTAATGCGAAAAGGTGGATGCATATTAGTAGAATAAATCCCCGCTAAGGCACCCCAGACTTTACCGTATACTACATCAACATGGTTCCCAAACGAAAGGCCACTGTCGAGCATAACACGACGAGCTCTTGTGCCGACAAACACACTCAATTTCTACTTAGCCGAAATAAAAGTTAACATGAGGAGAAAGATTGTCGACAGGACCCAACATAATCACCTTAGTCTTAAAGGGATTTATACTTAATGAGTTATTAAAAGTCACCTGCAAAACACGGCATACTATGGTAGCACAGTGACATGCATACTCGGGGACAGCAGACACGGCCCGGTTATTGGAAGAATCTATGCGAAAAATAACTCAATTACACACATATGTATATTCGATACGTAATTTCAAGATCTGCTTTACGATTTGCGACCATTTTGTATTTGTTTTAACGATGAATTGTTTGTAATACATGAGTGACACCCTTAAATATTGAAAGAGTATGACCATAAACAGTTAAAGCCATCATCACAGGTGTATTATAATCGAGTATAGTATGCTCTCCTGTAAACTGTTTTTTTTAACCATATCAGACAACCATAAATTATTGCGTTATTTTTGCAAGAAATCTTTATTAACCGCTTTAATAATATTTAATCTTTCGTAAGATGAAGTTTACTTTTATAATTTTTCTGTCTATCTTTGCTAAAAACATATGCATTTTTTTTCTTTCTTTTTTTTTTTTATGCGCTTGTATGTAAATATCTCGGATTAACTTAAGCATATCTCTGATATATAATATGAAAAATAGAAAAAAAAAAAAAAAAAAAAAAAAATAATATATATATATATATATATAATTTACTGAAACAAAAAAAAAAAAATGAAAAAACAAAATAAAATATATTTCGTTTTAACATAACAAATGCACAAAATGCAAAAAAAAAAAAAAAGAAAAAAAATAATGAAAAAATTACAAAAATATTTTTGGCGGTTTTATCTAAAAGCTTTCAATTCCATCCAACGCTAACAACAACAACGAAATTTACTCACTTTAAGAAGAAAATTCATATATAGCATGTGTTTAACACACAAAAACAAAAGAAAAAAATATTAGCAAGCAATTTAACGCTAATTTAAAATTTTGACGAAAAAAAACAGACGATGAAACTCACACACTTGCATATGCAGTATGGAACAGTCACGAATGAAGAGAACCATTTTGGAAATTCTTTACATGTTACAAGAGTGTTAAAAAACGCTGTCATATATTTTTTGAATTATTGGTAATAGTTAATAGTTAAGTATGTCGTAGTTATTTATTTATTCATTATAAAAAGAAAAGGCGTAAGGAAACTGCATTCATATTAAAGCGAATTTTGAACACCACACATTACTTGGATCCAACAAAGACAACAAGTGTTTAAAATAAAATCGTTTCTAAAATACATGCATGTTATGCTCTATCAAAATTAATTCTAAGCCGTTTAATTCCACAAGAAGACAACATTAGGCAATGCAAGATCTCCTCAGATTAGAGGCAGCTGTGAGCAGGTCAATGTGTTTTTATAACAAACTTCCCATTATTGATCAATATTTTACATGCATGTTATGCTGAATTAAAATTAATTCTAAGCCGTTTAATTCCACAAGAAAACAATGTTAGGCAATGCGACATCTTCTAGGATTAGAGACAGTTTGACAGCTAGGTTAGGTGGTAGATTAATGTATTTTTATAACAAACTTCCCATTACTGATCAATTTTTTACTGCACTTTGTATTTATTGGTGCGTCCTTTCATCTTGATTGTCCCACACATATACTCCGAGCTTATATTCCTAGAAGCTCTTAACAGTGCCAACGAGCATGTAAAAGTAGTATTAACAACACTAAGTCATGCCGATAAGTCATGACTACACTTTGGGCAGATAGTTTACATGGTCTCCAATCGTTGATAAATGTCTTAGGATCACACGTATAAAAGACAGGAAAACATCATATTTGAGTCGCATAATGCGAAGCCAAAAATACCATTTGCTGCAGCTCATACTAGAAAGAAAAACCGAAGTAAATCGTGGTAAAGACAGAAAACAATCATTTTGCCTTCGCATTAGACTTCAAAGGACGGACATGAGCATACAACATGGGACATACAACATTTGCTAGCAGCTGTAAGAGGTGGTGATAAGAGAGCCTTTTGCAATTATTAGAAACCTATGAAGCACGTGAGGCATGTACGTAAGACGAACGTGACTCCGCTTGATCTAAACCGTTTTATTCCCACTATTGCTCTCTTTGTCTAACATACATTTAACGATTACTTAAGAATGCTTAATTTCACGGTCTTTAATAGTACTTTAGCATCCAGAACGAGGGCTCGACTATGTCCTGCTTTCTGCTTAGAGCGAGAACTATTTAATTTCTCAAATATTTAAGGCTCCCCTTGAATTTGGGCAATCTCAGCCATCACGAAATTAAATATGTTTCTTAACAGAACGCAACAAAGCATGATCTCCATGGATTCGTGACACAGGGAAATTCTTTTACTGGCTGGCTAGACTTTTAGTTAGATTTGTCTTACAATTCCGAAGTGGGCTTCACTCTGTTTTTCTCATAGAATGAACTGAAGGAAGGAAACAATCGTACTCTCCAGCCCAGCAAGCACTTCTCTATTTACTAACCTTCCATACTAAAGCGATTGAAGAGAAAAGAAGCCTTCGTGGATATTCTCTTTTCATATAAAGCTTCCTGCGATATATGCCCAATATCTCTGCAGGCACTTATGCAGGAACTGGAACATCAGGAATTTACTTTCATTTTTGTTAATTTTGCAGATGCACATGAGGACATTCCACTTATCGTATATATGCGGCTTCTAACACTTAAAAAAATCCATCTCGACCAACCGAACATTCCCGTAGAAGTGAAAAGATCTACACAACACTATAATAAACTGAGATTTATTAATTTACCGGTGGTAGGCAGGAAACGTAAAATTTCCTTTCTTCTTGCATTTGTGGTTAAACTGTTGAAGGGAAATATTTTTACTTACAACACTTTTACAACTTCTTGACTTTTATGCCTCTAGTAGAAGCTTTTTATATTATGTATGTACAAAAGTGCCGCGTTGTCGAGCACATTACTCGTTCATTCAATTATTCAATTCATTCGTTCAATTCTGTTTACTTGATGGTAATTTTCATTCTTAACATATCTGATAATTGAATTCTAGAGATTATATCTGAAAGTGGGTGTTAACTCACTGACTGATATAACGATCCATTTAACATTAAAATTTGATTTAAGTATTTATCAAAAATATGCACATAATGGAAAGTAGAACTCGTTCCATTTATAACGATCCATTCCGATATAACGATCCATTTAACATTAAAATTTGATTTAAGTATTTATTAAATACATGCACATAATGGAAAGTAGAACTCTTTCCATTTATAACGATCCATTCCGATATAACGATCCATTTAACATTAAAATTTGATTTAAGTATTTATTAAATACATGCACATAATGGAAAGTAGAACTCGTTCCGTTTTCATTCTCGGTTTAATTCAGTGAAAGTTTACATAAGAATTGTTCGTTAATAATAAGCACGAATCTTGTAATTCTCGATTATTTTATTCGACTTTGTTCGCAATGGTCAGATGCATACACCTAGAAATTAAACAAAGATGGCAATCCCTCCCTCCACAAACAATCTTTGACAATATCTAATGCAACCTTTAACAAAAGTAGTTTTGGATGATGTTACAAATGGAATCACAACTTCAGCATTCCTTCAGGCCTCAAGTGCGAGAGGTTAACAAAAAAAAAAGGCAAACATATGTCTAAGAGGTTTTATCGATATAATAAATTCATAAATTTATATGCAATAGCACTATGTATAAAACATTTACACATTTACACATCTAAGCATACGTGCTATACACTAAGGCAAACAAATAAACTTTGAACTCATAAGATTTTGGATGGGAATGAGTTTTTTTACACACGTGAATGGGATCACATGCATCTCTTATATGTATTTATCTATATATTATGACACTAGTCTCTCTATTAGCAAAAACATCTATGTGTATATGTATGTCGTCGGTATATCTATCTGTGCTTGATTGTGTGTATCTTTTTATGAAAATGTTTTCGTTTTTTATAAGAAATTATTTACAAACGCCCACTTACTTATTTTGAATGTAATTGTTGTCATTGTCTGTCTGCATAATTTATATATATATATATATATATGTATGTATATATGTATATATATTTGTGTGTGTGTGTTTTTTTTTGTTATGTACTTCTTTCTAAAACTAAAAATTACATTTTATACGCGATTTGATCGGTTCGCGTTCCACACGCAAACTTATATCGAAAGTCTTAATTAGAAATATCCATCTGTATATCTTTGGACACCTCTCCTTAATGCATTTGTGTTTGTATATCATATGGCGATTGCACATATAACTCTTATAAGCCTCTGTTTGCCTCCGTCTGGGGGTTTTTTGTTTTAAATAACTAATGATGTTGCTTTAAAGATGTTGCAGTTTCGAAAAGTATTGTATATATATATATATACGTTTGTAATGATTTGTGGTTTGTTAGCCAACAAAAGATCGTAATATTGCTTTGATATATTCAGTTTTATGTTCATATTAAATATCAATACAATCAAGAAAATTTATTAATCAACACTGATGTATATCATGTGCAGTCGACTTATCCGAAACTCTTTAGGATGCACATACATACATACATACATTGATATATAAGTTGATTCGATGTGGATATGTTTCCAAGTTTTCCAAGTTGTTGATGATTTATGAAAAATTTTGGACAATGCGTCATAATTAGTTTTGAGATACTTTCACCACACATATGCACCATAAACTACAAGATATTTTCTCATTTTGTTGCAAAAGATGGATTTCGTCTTAGACATGAACAATAATGAATTGCTTTTAATATTTAGTATAAATTCTCTCAATTTCCATATAACGCACAATAATGAGACGATTTTACGAAAGGCATTCAAAATACTATTCGCGTTCCACGATAGCATCTTTTTAAGTTTGGAAGCAGAAAAAGTCGAAGTTAGTTAATAGAATAGATATTCTGCCAGATCGTATTCGTTTCGTCAAAAGACACAATTTTGCACATCGGATCCTTTCTCACGAAATTTTTCACTTTGCTTACCCGAAAGGTTATAATAACACGAGGTTATAATAACACGAGGTTATAATAACACTCGCGTCTTATTGTTTGATAGAAAGGGTTGCCGTAGCTTTTTTGAACAACTCCCGCCATTTTAGATATTAACGAGCTAAAGAACCGCACTCACCCCAATCTACGGACTCTTGTTGACGCAACAAACCCATATTAATAAGCGGCGAATAAAATCCAATATATTTCTTACAAAAGGATTTATATTCAAAAAGAAAGTGCACCACATGCTCTTCTATTAAATGCTTCCTCGTACCCAAAACATTGTATTGTCGCGTCCGAAATAAAATATAAATTTTTTTATAACCACAAAAATCTTTATAGATTAATGACTTTCATAACTCTTCCTTATTGTTAACAATTTGTCCTGGCGATAGAACACAACACTACGATAATTTAAGAAAACACCTAAGATCACAGTTGACTTTGAGCAACTATGGCTCTGTTTTTTGCGGTCTTGGCTCGATGTTCGCTCGATTTTGTATGATATTCGCTTGATTGATCGGTTGTTTCCGGCTCGTACGCGTAGATGCAAGTCATCTTATCTTCCGTAATCATCGCAAATAAAATTTAATGCAACTTCTTTGCTCAGCAACGTGAGCATTGGCGCGGCGTGAAATTTGACGCAGATGTCTGTGATTTGAAAATAAATAAAAATTTTTGAGATTATAAACAAATACACCCTTTTTCGTATAAGGCATTATATTGGTCCGCATTAGATGCCTGCACTCTCGACTAAATAATCTTGAGCTAACACCTAATAATTCTTTACTAGATCTCATATTTTATTAACGATTTCGTCGTTAATGAGACATTTGAGCTTCCGGCGCCTTCTTGATTATTAAGAGAAAACACTCCTATGCCATACATACAAATAAGTAAAATGTATATTTTCAACTTCGATTTATCCGACTATTCCGAGTTGTTAACCGTATGCGGACCCTTTGAACTATGCACAAAAACATCGTGAAATTTAAACACTTCCACGAATTCGATTAATTTTGTGGTTACAATCCTGCCCCGAAATATATATCAAATCGAAGAACTTGAAGAAAAGATATAGAAAATATATTGTCGCGGCCGAATATAGTTTTTTTTAGTTATAAGTAAGGAAATATGACCCTATAACAGTGTTTGCGAAACAGATGATGATGATGATGATCGGTGTCGAGACGAGGCCGTAACTTTAAGATGAACGCGCGGTAAACATTTCAAATCAAGATATTCGTTTATTTATTAAACTGATATAAAATAAGTAAAAACTAAAAATAAATTTTCGTAACAAAGCAAAGAAAAAAAAAAGCAAAAAAAATAATGAATAAATAAAATTGAACAAAACTCATAAAATTTTTGATGGTCTTATAAATCACAAGACAACACACTTTTATATGCATAAGCGTCGGTAAGCACACTTCACCATGGTCTGGGGAGATTAAAAGTAATAACTATATGCGTCTGCGCACCACATAGAATAAAGGCTGGATGTACTGTAAACAACACAATACACAAAAAAAAACAAAAAAAAATGGTAGCTAGAGGGGGAGATCGGCGATTTTGTAATGCTTTAAAGTGTAAACTTAGCCATGAAGTTTTTAATTTTTTTTTTTTTTTTTTCTTTAATTTACACACAGATACGTATTTTCATTTATCGTGCATTTATTTTATATGCAATCTTTGAGGTGCGCGTTTATTACTTATGTCTGTGTGCGTGTTTGTCTGCTTAGCTTAATATCCACGCATTACAGGAGACGTAAAGTCGATGTGTTTGCCGCTGCTGCTGCCGCTGATGCTGCTGCTGCTGGTGCTGGTGCTAGTGCTGCTGGTGCTGCTGACAGTATACGAACAAACACATCTTACTTGCGATTGCAATTCATATTCGCAATGCAATAAAATTAACAAATAAACAAGACAAGACAGTGTTTGGACAACTAACGAAATGTAGGTGAGCAAGTGGCAGGAAAAATAAACTACTAAAGAAATACTAAAGAGAAAAAAACATGAAAACTAAAGATGTTTTATTCAAATATTTGTTGATAGAAAACGAACTTTGAATCGAAGTACATTTCAAATATTTTTAAATGATTTCATTTTCAATATCTTTCAATAAAAATAATGAATCAAAGTTTCTTCTTTAATAACAACAATTTGTTCCATATCATCCGCCTAAGTGCCATAATAGGCACAAAATCTCAACTCACAGCAAACAACACGCTCAACAATCGTAGCTTCAAATCTCATGTACGCTCAAGTTTTCAATAAAAACGATAGCCTTAGATGCCAGTGCTTAAGGGCTTTAGTCTTAGAATTTATTTTTCCGCCTAAAGTATAGTTAGTTTACACTTTGTTGGGTTAGAGTGTATCGATCGAAAATATAACGAGAACTGTAGAACTTTCTTTTATGGCAATTTGGCTCATTCACTTATCCTCCTTATTCCTCCATTCTTCCTATTATCCATCCTTCAATTTATTATTCCAATCGAGTTCCTTCTGCTTTCTTTATTCGCTTTGTATTGGAATTCGAAAACAAACCTTTCGTTGTTGCATCTTCGGACTTTTATTTCGAACGAACATACATACCTCTTGCCTCTACATTTTTATCTCGTAACCCCACGCAATGCACTTTCGTTCTAGTTATTCATAAAATTGTTTACTGCACAAGTCTTCTAACAAATTTGACATATTCTTATAGGCGTATATCTTTAAAAATATTGCAAAGCCTACTAACAACAAATAAATATTGGTATGTAACTGTAAAGCAAATTAAAAATCTATGCAGTCTTGGCATGCAATTGCTAGAGAAGTTAATAACTGTATTAAATGAATTGCCGCCCAACGGAAACGTCTTTTAACCGGGTTTCGAATTTTTTTTTTTTTTTTTTCATACAACAGCTCGCTCTGTCTCTCTTCCTCTCTATCTTCCTCTCTCTTCCTTTCTCACTCCTTCCTTTTTAATTTTTTTGTAATCGCTAAAGCCGAAAGGGAGTAATACTAAATTAGTCCTTATGTTTGTAACGTCTACGAGGAGACATCAGGGAATTTATAAAAAAAAACAAGTATTTATGAGTAATGAGAGTAAGATTTTGATTCGATTTATCTATACTTTCCCATCCATCGGTGTGCCTGTCCTTTTCCGATGAGACCTTTTTGGTCGAAAGGCAAAGAGCATACCACGTGTTGAGTATGCCACTATAGTTACCGCCAAAATGGACCAAAAATTTATAACTTTCAATAAATCGTAAGTAATAAGGATTTCGGTGTAAATATCTACGAAAAGATATCGTGAGAAAGTTATGCCGATCGATGTATAAACACTCCTATAATAGGCAACTTTAGAGCTTATAAGAAATGTTTACCTAAAACTCATTATGAAGAATTTTTAGGATCGATTGGGTTTCATTCTGAGAGAGGGATTTAACTAAGAAATATTTGATGCATTGTTTGATGCTAAGATTTGAAGGACATCCAAGATTCGACCTAATGTGTATATAACTTTCTTAGTTAGTTTTACTCGTACGACCGCTTAAATCGTTTGCTGGTATTTCAATTAAATTCAAGTCATTTACTATTTAAATTAATGGATTTGTGCGTTTTTTTTGACACAATCATAATTATGGGATTATAATCAATCAAAACTATCTAAAAATAAACAATTCAAGAAAAAAAAGGACACTTAAGCGTCCACGCTTATAGCATTGCAATGCGAAACAAGTTAGGACCTTCAAATTTCAGAAAAATATTTAATGAATCGCATATTATGTGTGCAGATGTTGATAAATAATGTGGTAGTGTGGTCGACATTGTGGGAAAAAATTATTGAAAAAAAAATTTCAAAATTTTGGCAAATTACATAAGCGCAGAATTTTTGCAAATATGATTTATAATGTTTGATGTAATGCATATATAAATTTTATCACTTCTTTTGAAATACTTTAAAATAATTGCAAATATTTACGAGAGACGAGATCGTATTGATTCAAGTTCTTGTTGTTGGCCATTGATGGAGATTGGACCTTGAAAATCGAAATTGATTTACCTCAAAATGCGCAGACTGAGAATGATTCAGCGTTCAATCATTTTTCATTCACATATATATATATAAATATATATATACATATATATATATGTATATGAGGTAAATATTAAAAATATGAGGTTTTTTTTTTGTATATTTAAAAATTTATCCTTACAAATACTTAGACTAGGTCTCTCGAAAACGGTTGAGAAGTTCTTAATCCCCAGGAGCCAATTTTGCTTTGGGAATGAACGTATTTCTATGTTTACCGAGCCAATGCGAAAAACTTGTTCTTGGGATTTAAAGCAATATTTCTTTAAATAAGGAACGTATACGCCCAGTTTCAAATGGTATTTTCCACGGAACAGAGAACAACCTCTCTGCTAGTCTTCAACTGTGATGTGGTCTGAATCTTTGTAAAATTTCATCTTTCCCTTATCGTTTCCGCGTAGGCGAATAGGTAAAGGTCGGTGTCCCTATGTGCAAATCTCAAAACAGTTAAGCGACACATGGCCATAGCTGTAGGAAGGGCCCAATAGGTGAACGCATAACATTTACTGATGGCGGCACCCACTATGCCGCGGCCGCGTCCTTAAAATTGTTTAAGCCATAAATGCCACAAGTATTTATAGAAAGAAATGGAGAAAGAAATCAAGAAACCTATATTCTATTATTGCTCTAAAGCATGTTGGGCCGTTAGTTGTACTACTTTTTCCCCCAAAACTACAAAATTTATTTTTATTTTCCTTTCGTTATGTTTATAGAATTTGATTTTTTAATCATATCATTTCTTATATGTGAAGCCTAATAACTTGTATAGTATATATTCACAGACCTAGACGGTACTGCGGTCGGATCTTTTATGCCTACTTTTTCATCTTAAAACAACAACGCTAAAAAAAAAGATGAAATCCCAATACTCTGGAATATATAGTCGACTCGGGAGATTATTCTATTTTTGTAGAGTAATCCGTAGGAAATGCTTGGAAATTTTCTTCGTCGTTTCTCTTGTGGTTTATGAGTAATAAGAAAAACTCGATTATTTCCTTTTGCTTTTGAAAATAAATGTGATTTTATTCACGTTGTGCTTCCGTTTAACCAATTTGGCCCACTTCCAACAAGCGAATACCTTGCCAAGTGGATTGAAACAGAAAGAACCGTTCCAAATTAATTCGAAACTCAAGGTCACGTTGACGATTTCCTTAGATTATTACTATGAGAATCAAGGGCGTTAGGTGGCCTTTCATGCATGATAGTTGTTCGCAGTTTTACTACACAATGTTTGCGTGGAAGTGTGACGGAGTCCTAACAACTGGCAAAGAGCTTCGGCGAGTTTCGTGGCATCCATCATTATTTCAAAGTTGCATGGACATAACATATCGAGGTGTTACGTAAGCCTCGTCTAAAGACAAAAACAGAGCTCATTCGGTTTTTCTCATATCTACTTGAATGGTAGGGATTATCGTGATCAGTGAGAGAAGCCTGTGATCGTTTCCTATCTGCCAACTTAACTTCAAAAATTATTACTCTTCTTTTAACTGTTATTTTTAACATGTTAATATCGATATTACTTTTTGCTCTGTTTATATCCAATTTCTTGTGGAATTTTTCAGTCGCACTCAGTCACGTTTGTGCTTTACTTCCATTACAGGCATTATTTACTATAAACACTAAAGTGGGACACGTAAAAACACTATAGTGGGACACGGCCGACAATTGAGTACCAAATTCAATCGATTTACCTCGAAAATTGTGACTTGTAGGTTGAACACAAGAAAACAAGATTGGCAGACGGACAGACAAGTGGTTGGATGGATAGAAAAACTTAGAAGATGGTTGACGGACAGACAAGTGGATAAAAAGATAAACAAAGTGAAAAGATGGGTGGACGGACGGACTGACAAGCGCATGAATGGATAGAAAAACTTAGAAGGTAGGTGGGCGGACGGACTAGCAAGTGCATGGATGAATAGTAAAACTTAGAAGGTGAGTGGACGGATGGAGACAAGTTCAGGTCGATTCAAAAAGTGACTCTGAATCAGTTCACGTAATAAAATCTGGGTCTATCTCCAGCACACAGCATCACAAATTTGTTATATCCTTGTAACTCAAGTAGTGTAGGGTATAAAAACTAAAACAATAAGTGGTTCCCAGTGAGTTTACAACTTTCAATTTTAATGAATTATAATAGAATTCCTCTCTACCATAATTAAATGGGGACGTAATCGCTTGCATTATTTCCCGCTTCTTTTATTACTTATTATAGCTATTTTATTATTTTATGGCACAAACGGGTGCATGCGAAATGTCGCTAGACATTGTTATTAAAAGCTACGCTATATTTACAGCTTCTGTTCAGAACTTGAGCCGATTTTAGGAACAGGCAAGATTGTCCTACCAATCCAGCTTACCATTCTGGATCAATTTCTTCTGATTTCGAGAGAACTCATCTTTTTTACAGATATATTTAAATAATACCTTCTCATCTTTTTAATAACATGAACATTGGCTTCTAAACTTCATTATTCGTGTCTTCATCATCCAATGTAATAATAATTCTAAAATTAAATGGTAAAGAAATGGAAAGTCAGTCATCACGTGCAACATTTTTTATTTATTCATTTATTCGTTTACATGTTTTTTTTTTTGTTTTTTATTTTTTTTTGTTTTTTCAAATAACAAAAATTTTAATAATCATTTTTAATTCTTCACGCATTTTAAGCAAGAAATCATAAGCTACTGGCGTTAAAGCTTTCTAATGCCATTTTTAAATGCAGACACAATTAACAGATTCCTTGCTCACCTGCTACATAACTAATGCGGTTGCCCTTTCCTTGCGAAAAGGAATACATGTGCATACATATTTTTAAAATGTCATTATAAATCTCTAAAGACTTGCTTTATTACTATTAAATAGAAAAAAAAAAAAAAAACCAAAAAAAAAAAACAAATAAATAAAAGAAAAAAAGATGAAAATAATAACTTTTTTTTTTTTTTATATATTATTTTTCTGCTTGCTAGATATTAAAAACTTATTTATTATATTTATATTTTGTTAATGTTTTTGTTCCTTGTAGCATATCCAATCATATAAAATAATACAAAATAAATTTTATATTAAATCTGAAAATGTCAAATTCTTGTTTCTTATCGAAACAAGTGGTGCTGGTGGTCGTAAAGAAAACAATAACAACAACAACAACAACAACGAAATATTAAATGTTTTGCATTTTTTTTTTTTTTTGTTTTTTTCGCTTCTCTTTTTTTTCCCTCTTCTCTTCGGCTTCATTATTACAGGTGCAGCAAAATCATTTAACACTAACGCTAATTTACAAGAAGAACGTGCAACAGCGGCAGCCAATACAACACCCACTGCTACAACAATAGCAATAACAGCAATAGCAACAGCAACAGCAACAGCAACAACAACAATATCAGCGACAACAGCATTAACTACAGCAACAGCATTAACAAACGCAACACCACCGAAAATAACAGCAAATAATCCAAACAATAGAAACACAACAACGACCAGTTTCAAAGTAAAGAGCGAAAAGACCACTGAGACACAGGCGTCAGCTATTGAAACACAAACAAATAGACCAACGAGCAACAGCAACAACAGCAACAACAGCAACAATCACAGGAATCAAACTAACAATAATAATTCACAGAAGTCACGGCTTACAAATATTACAACAAGCATGTTACTATTGCAACCAAACGTAAGAATTCTTTTCTGCTTTTTTTTCTTTTTTTTCCTTTTTTTTTTGTTTATCATAATTGATTTTTTTCTAAATTATAAATTAGATTAAAAGTTATCTAAGCGCAATGGCAAATTAACTTCATTATGCAATTCGACCGGGGCCGGGGTTCAATCTAAAATTTGGATTTCCTTTTTTTTATAATTAGCAAGCGCCCATTTAGGTTATGTGAAGGTATCAGCCCGTGTAGGCACTCAGGCCTTTCTATTTCGATTGGATGACAAGTACGTATGCAGTCGAAAGTAAGAAATTGTTAGCCCGAACAGCTATTTGTAAGAGCGTGCCTTTAAAGATCTGTGCAATACCGATAAGCGGGCAAAATGGATGCCTAAGTTATTGTCTGCAAAGAACAAAAAAATAGTTCATGGCGCTCAGCCGGATTTGGGCGATTGCCATGATTTCTTGAACAATCTGTCGATAAGACTTTGGGCCGCTATGAATTGCCACTGGCCCGAAGTGCAGCTTCCATAAGGCGATTTTTGGACCAGTCGGTACCATGAAAATGATATGCAAAAAAACCTTTTGTTACTATGTTCGGGAGTAAATAAGGGATCGTGCATTTTAAAGGCGCAGTATCTGATGTATTCTTAAAGAAATTCGCGCACACACGCTTGTCATTCAAATAGGAAAATATAGATCAAACTGGATTCAATTTGAAGCAAGATGTTAAGCTATGCATCCTTCAGAATGGAAGGATGAAGGATATTAGGATATGCGTCCGTTAACAGTCGCGCAGACTTTTTTTGTATACGACCCCTAGAGACGTAGCTTTCTTTACCAAGCAATTACATGAAGGGAAAGGTACCTGTGAAGTTTGGGCAACATTCCCCCCTCCTCCTGCAGTTCTTGGGATTCTTACAAAATAACGGGATCCAGCTATGAAAAGCAAAAACTCCTTTACTTTCGATAAAACTTCCTGAAGAATACTGAACGATTATTAAATTCATGGCTAGGATTTCTAACTGAAGAGAACTGCTGGAAACTGTGAAGACGACGGAACCTTAGCTATCTCAAGTTTTCATTTTAAGTTATGGCGGATTATTAGCGATTAGAGGAAATGATGGTACAACAAAAGTGAAATAGATAGCTCATCATAGCTCATCTTCGTTCCCCTGGCAATGCTATAATATTTCTGTTATCTATTCGCAAGCACTCCCCTTCTGCACAGCACGATGAACAATCAGTTCCTAATTACATTTGCATATACTAACGTATGTTATATGTATATAAACATTTACTTAATAAATATTTATAACCGCTTATTTTCAAACATAGTTAATACTGTCACAAGTTAACCGCAACCAATCAGCAAATTATCACCACAAACATTAAACAGCGTAAGTGGGAATATATTAAGGGTTGGTTGTAAGCGAAAGGATATAATTTTTCTTGATAGCTTTCTACGCGAATACTTATCTACCTATAATAAGTATATAAAAAATTTATTAAAAATGTGTAAAAAGCAAAAACAACTTACGATAGACTTAAATATCTGCCAATCACAATATTTTGTATATATTTTTTTTGTTTTTTTTTTTTTTTTTTTTTTAAAGGCGCATGTCTATCGAGGGGCTTTTGATAACTTTTTCTGCTTGTCGTCGATTTAGATAATTTAGTTTTATTTTCACTCTTTACTATTGCAGAGCTCTTTCGGTTCTCTTTCTCCATTTGATAATTTCTCTACGCAAACTTCTTCACAAATTTCTACGCATCAACATCATCAGTTATCGCAAAGCGGGAATGCACAGCCGTCAACGCAAATTCATAACAATAGCAGTGATCATCATATGTTAAGTTCTACCGAAGATCATCTCATAGGAAATTTAACGGATACTACAACTACAGAGCATAACGAATTAATTGATCATACATTCAATCAATTATCAGATTTATTCTTTCCTGCTGATTCCAATCATTCATTATTATCGACCAGCTTAGACCCACATACAGGAGATCAGCAAACGAGCCATCAACCGAGTGTTACCCATCTCCAAGATTTACACTCTTCATGCGAAACTTTGGTCGGGAGCAGTGAAGACATCACCAGCTCTCTGGAGAATCTTACAAAATTGACTTGCCTGCGCGATAAGAGACTGTCATCTATACCGGAGCAGCAGACAATTATTGGCACTTCCAATTCCGAGCAAGATAATTCTTTATGTTTTGACCGTTCAACGCAGCAAGAGTTAGGTTTACTTAGTTTAAGATCCAGTAGTGATCCGGCCATAGCTTTGCATGCCGTCCAGGAAAGGCAAAGTGTAACAAATCCATCACAGGCAAACGCGACGCTAGGATCTGCCCGTTTAGCTGTGGCTAGTGATACTCTAATTTCTCCTTTAAGTGGTCCTCTCTCTTTGCCTAGCTTTCAAGAAACTTATTCATTGAAATACGGAACTTCCTCAGCATCAAGCGCGATCTCAACCGGTTTAAGTCTGAAAATGGATGAAGATTGTTATCCACTAACAGTAACACCGTCAAATGAAGGCATAGGAGGGCCGGCTCTTAATCAGCAACATAATCATCTTCAGCATCATCACCATCAGCACCACAACCATCACCACCATCATCAACAGCAGCATCAAATGCAACACTCGTTGCAAAACCATCCGAACAACGCAGTAACCCCCAATTATACTTATCATGGCCACTTTAACGCCACGCCTGCCACAACAACACCAGTACCGGCGACAACATCATCAAATTCCTCGGCATCTTCATATGATTTCAATAGCAGTGTTGGCCCGGCCGCCGCAGATATAACACCAAATTTTCAAAGTAACAACAGCGAAAGTTTTTACCAACAATATCCACTATCTCAACAACAACAAAATCAACAGCAACTGCAGCAATTACAAAACGTAAGTAAAATTTCGTCGTCGAAACATTCAAAGGAGCGAACTATCTTTTTATTATTTTCAGACATACGGCACATCATCGACAACAGCCGAGCGTTACTCATTGCCCACATATTCCGCCATGACCGAATTAGAAAATACCTCCGTTGCTTCCGTTTCAGTTCTCACTCCGCTGCGACGAGCTTCCATGCCCGTTCAACGTTCAGATTCACCTGCAGTTAATCATAGCCCCAAACTTCCGAAATTAATTATTGGCTCAAACGTTCCTAGTTCCAGCTCACACCTTAAACATCCGCATCATCATTCCCATGGTCAGATATCCAGTGCTCCCAGTTCTGCCTCCAGCTCGCCCAGTGTTCGTCAGCAACAAACAGCGACTCCTAGCTTACACCACATAAGTGCGCACAGCGCCAGTGACTTACTTAATGGGCGCGTAGTACAAACTCCTACCTCGCAGCTGTGCGCAGTCTGTGGGGATACGGCTGCTTGTCAGCATTATGGCGTACGCACTTGTGAGGGCTGTAAGGGCTTTTTTAAACGCACCGTCCAAAAAGGTTCGAAGTATGTATGCTTAGCCGACAAAAACTGTCCCGTCGACAAAAGGCGTCGTAACCGTTGTCAGTTTTGTCGCTTTCAAAAATGTTTGGCCGTAGGCATGGTCAAAGAAGTGGTACGCACTGATTCCCTCAAAGGGCGACGTGGTCGCCTACCTTCAAAGCCCAAATCACCTCAAGAATCACCGCCTTCTCCACCGGTATCCTTGATTACAGCACTTGTGCGCAGTCACGTCGATACCACACCCGATCCTTCTTGTCTGGATTACTCACAGTATCGCGAACCCATCCAAGAAGGTATGCCCCTATTAATGAGCGAAGCTGAAAAAGTCCAACAATTTTTCAACCTTCTGACCACCTCGGTTGAAGTTATCAAACAATTTGCCGAGAAAATACCCGGCTATTCGGAACTCACACCCGAAGATCAAGAATTGTTATTTCAATCGGCTTCATTGGAATTGTTTGTACTTCGGCTATCTTATCGTGCCCGTGTCGACGACACCAAAATGACATTCTGCAATGGTGTAGTGCTGCACAGAAGCCAGTGTCAACGTTCATTTGGTGAATGGCTAAATGGCATACTGGAGTTTAGCAAAAGTCTACATAATCTAGAAATTGACATATCGGCCTTTGCTTGCTTATGCGCTCTTACGCTGGTAACAGGTAAGACATGTAACAAGTATTGCTAATATGTTGTACAAGAAGTGTTAAGCTATTAAAAGTAAAAATTGCAAATACAATCGATGTCGACTGGTTTACATCGTTCGTAGTTCACATAATTCAAAAAAACCCTTTTTCGGAAAGTATTGCTTAAGGTGAACTGAATATCAGATGATCTGGGTTAGATAAATAAAAAGTTCCCTAGAAATTTCGATCAGTTTCTAAGGAAAACAAATGCTAGATAGTATTGTTAACCTAGTGTAGGTACATGGAACATTTTTTTTTTTAATGACAAGTTCCAGGCATCAGATTAAAGCGCTCCAGTTGTGGTAGAAATATATCGTGCTGTCTAGGGACAGACATTGGTAACGAATGATAATGCCAGCATATATGCAGCGTAATTGCAGATTGAACAGACTTTCCTCTCTTCGAACGACATGTTTTTCGTGCATTATTGTCGAGGGATACAATGCTTTTCTAATTTGCCTTAAAAAGGAATAAAGATTTGCAAGTGGAATCGAACGAAAACCGGACGGCGGTCAAATATCGAATTTCTTCTTTCTAACCAGCTATCTTCCAAAGGGGTTAATACCCCTTCATGATGAATCTTTGATACGACTAAGACTACTTTCATGGTCATCCTTTCTCGACTAGCTTCAGTATATTATTATTAACTGCCTTATAATCGCGCCCTTACTGCGGAACGACAAGTGAGTTACTTCTATAACCCTTTTTGGGCTTAAGTAGTAAAATCTACCTCATCGCCTAACAGTACAACCTTAGAGTCTTTATCGCAATAAAGTTCCAAGTTGAAGCACAGAAGGACTTGCATTAGATTAGAGTATCATATCTTATCTCTTAGGGTAGCAATTCAAACACGCCTCACTATGTTCCAAGGTTATTCGGGTAATGGCCACTCGTTGCCTTGAAGTAGTTATGCTTTCGCATAAGGCTTAATACTTTTTTGTCAACCTGATGTTTACAACTTGTTTTCGCTTAAATTTTATTATATTATGAAGGAATTTTTGATTTTGAATTTTTTATTACAGAACGTCATGGTCTACGTGAACCGAAAAAAGTAGAACAATTGCAAATGAAAATCATTGGCAGTTTGCGTGATCATGTTACCTATAATGCTGAGGCCCAGAAGAAACCTCACTATTTCAGCCGACTTTTGGGTAAACTACCGGAATTGCGGTCGTTAAGTGTCCAAGGTTTACAAAGGATTTTTTATTTAAAACTTGAGGACTTGGTGCCGGCACCGGCTTTAATTGAGAATATGTTTGTGGCCAGTTTACCGTTTTAAACATTCACGCACGAACCCTACGGAAACACTAACTAACTGTTCAAGTAATTGTAACTATATTGTAATAATGTTCTCTTCCTTCTCTTCAATGAATTTATTATTCTACATAATGTTTTTATATTTCGGTGTATAAATGCATGTCTCTATCCCTTTCTCTATTTCTCTCTTTCTCTCTATCTCTCTCTCTCTCTCTCTTTCTCTATATATATATAAATATATAGATATGTATGTATATGTAAGTAATTTTTCGTTTTAAATAATTTATTATTAAATTTTATTATTATTTTTTTTTTCTAATGGTTAGTAAATAAGTAATTAAGTAATTTGTATAACGAAAAGAAACAAAAGAAATGCAATATACCAACCAACCAACCAACCAAGCAAGTGAAAAAAAAAAGAAAACAAGAAAAAAAGAAAAGAAACAAGAAAAAAAAAAAAAGAATATGAGAAAAATAAACTATATTTTTGAATGCAAAAGCAAAAATAACAATAATCACAACAAAAGCAAAATTTATTTCTATTAAGCGTATACCTTACGTGACTTATTCATTTTGAAAACAATGCTCAATGTTTCAATGTTTCGTTTTGCGCTTATTTTCTAAGTAGCATTTTTTTGCTTTATTATGTGCAGCTCTTGACGTTAATTGAAAAAAATTAGTGGTTGTTTAAGCTGTCAAAATCCAATTCAATTTGAACCGTAACAGAGCCAACCCCTTTATCGCTAACAAACAAAAAACAAAAACAAAAAAAACAAATTACCACGAGAAATGAGAAATAAGAAACACAACAATAACAAGAATGGAAAAAACGCAAAAAAAAAGACAAAAAGCAAACTTCATTATACCCGCCACTAGTGTTAGCCTAGGCATTCGTAATTAGAGGCCTTGCATTTCGTTCAGTGCATGTGACTATGATTACAGTTTACGATATAGATATGGATATGGATATGGATATGGATATAAATCAAATCGGGGAGACAAGAAAACCGTTTTAAAAGTTGCTCCCCTTTCTCAAAATCAATAAACACAATACACATATATATATATATATATGTATATATGTATATATATTTAATTCATTTTTAATTTTATTAAAATCGGAGCAATTTTTATTTAAATATTTATTACATTTTTTATGTTTATTATGTAATATTTATACCGATTAACGAATTTGTATAACGTTAGACAATTTATCGACTGCACAATACATTAGACAAAATATTCTTAAAATTAAATTAAATCGAATTATGAAATGATTTGTCTGCTCTCTCCCTCTCTCTCTCTCTCTACATTAGCTATTTTTGCACTCTCACGATAGCAAAAAGATTGAAATAAAAAGTTGAAATTTAATTACCTCGTTAAGCCTGCGGGCTTCGCCTAATTAAAGTATCCAAACAGGTGCACATGTTAAAACAAAAAGACTGGGTACGACCAGTGATTATTATTATACTTTTCATTATATGACGTAAGTGGAGTCTTGCCAATAGGATAGTTCGTGTTCCTCTTTTTACAGTAAATGCATTCTTCGAGTTTCTAGTTCTTGCGACATGTACGAGGCCAAAGTTTTAATGCACACAGTTTGGAAACATCTTAAAAGGGTTAACTAGGTTCTGATTGTCTAGCTGATAAGATCGATATTAGCAAACATTTCGCATACAGAAAAATTGAGCCCGAAAACTCCCTAGACAGCTAAAGCATTGAAAAAATGTAGAAATGTATGTAAAAGAAAATTGTTTCTATTTTTATTTATATATCCACAAATTGGTTCGAAGGCGAGATGGTTCATTCTGGAGATGGTTCATTCTCGGACTTGTCATAGTGGCTCAAGGCTTATCATTAAATACCCTCCACCATCTTTCAGTTATTCACATAACGCACTTTCAAAAGAAGCCGTTATACGAGAAGTCGTCACGAAACTAGTTCTATCTGAGCCGTTCCGAACGACTTGAACACATCAGTGTATCAAATGTCATCAAAAAGTCGAAAAATTTGCTCCCATCAGATTGAACACAAGAAAACAAGGCGGACAGACAGGCTTAAATCGATCCGGAAAGTGCTTCTGAATCAATCGGTATATTAAAAGAAGACTCTGTATCAACTCCTTCTGTGTGCTGCGTACATCTACGTGAACCTAACGTACCCTGGTTTCACAAGTGCTGTAGGGTATAAAAATAGAAAATGAAGAGACGTTGAAAGAGTTTTTCTTGGACAGACTTGATTCCATAAGACATGCACGTTTTCATCTTAATACCAGTATTTCAAATATAATGACTTGTTAGCTCCCTAAGTGGCCGTGACTTCAAATATCAAGGCGATAGCCTTAGATGCTCATGCTTTAAGACTTTAGTCTTACAATTTATAATAATAATAAATATGTGGCCGTTAGCTAGGAATACTTCAGTTTTATATTTCAATTTTAGCGACATTGAAAGTTTGACCAACAAAGAATAGAGAGGTGGGTATGGGTAAATCATTTCTCGGATTCTCAGTTTAATTGAAAAAGCACCTAACACATAGTAATGGCTGATAGAAAATTTAATTGTCCCCTCACACATCTTTTATAATATTTCCAAAGAATTAGTAAAATCAGGCGAAAGGATTAAATTTTAATTTCTCTAAATTATGTTTAATTTTTTTCAGAATTTTGCAAAAAGAAAAAGTATTCCTTCTTACTTTATGTTGCCATGTAGGCGTGTCCTTCGGTCGGTTTAGGACGCTTTCAAACTATTTTGCAAATTTAAAGGCGATGCGAATGGAATATTGTTTACCACAGCACTTACATAGCGGGGCAGACAGACAGACAGATGGACAGAACTATTTTGGAAATTCAAAGGCGACGCAAATGGGCCATGCAGGTGGTGTGGCAGACAGACATTTGGACAGACGAATAGAAAGACAAGCTTACGTGCATTCTAAGTTTAACTCTGACTAAGAATATATACACTTTGCGAAATTTTCGACGGTTTTAATTAAAAAATGAACATTTGAGATGTTATTCTATAATATTGAGTGTGGCCGATTTTTTCAATTTTTGTACAGGTACTACACCAACGTGGGTGCGAGAACTTGTTGGAAAATTCAACCCATTCTTTGCGGTCAGGAGAATGTTTTCACCGGACAGATGGACATGCTTAAATCGATTTAGAATTTGCTACTTGCTGAGCAAACATTTATATGCTCTACGGGTTGTTTGGAACTTTCTTCTTCTTCTGTGGAATGGGGAGGGGGGGGGGGGCGTTTATTTACAAATATTAATTTCACATTAAGCGACATTTTGCTTTAATTAAAGCAATTGAAGTAATTCGGCATATTACTGCTTCATTATGAGCATTGGTGGCGGGTGTAACGGTGCACAAACAAAACAAAAAACAAAAAGAAAAGAAAAGAAAACAGTTTTACGCCTCAAATCTAGTCATGTTATTATTACTAATAGTTTTAAATTATTTTTATAAGTTTATCAGTGTGTTCAGATGTACCTAATAAAATGTTATTAAAATTAAATATTTGTTTTGTATTTTTTTAATTAAACAATATAAATATTATTATTATTATGTATTTAAACAATTATAAAATTATTTTTATCATAATTGAACGTAAAAATATTCTTTTTTTTTTTCTATTTTCTACAGTACTTTTAGCTCAATTGTTTCAAAGCGTTTAAGGGAAAGTTTTTTCGCAAACAATAAACTAAAGCTTGTCGTTCAGTTATATTGCTAAAGTTTCTTATAATCGTTTAGAGATAAATAAATTAAGAGATGCATGTCAATAATTCCCTTAACTGGATCATCTTTGTAATCTTTCCTAAGCCATATAACTTGAGATTGTTTAGATTTGAAAACAAGTAAACACATTACAGTCAACAAGGTCGATATTTAGATACACTAAATCACTTGGCCCGGTATTTGATTTGTGCGATAAAATATTATTAATTATACCTTGTTGTTGTTGTAAAAGTATAATATTTATGGGGGCTCTTTTACGTAAGAGGACCTAAAACACAAAATTAAATTTCTTATCAAAAAGCCTGTTATTATCTGTCTATTTTCGTCTTAAAGTACTAAAATTTAAACTTTTCTGCCATGCAAACCCGAGTTACCTCACCCTTGTCGGTTCCGGAAAATAGACCTACATAAGTCATACAAGGCTTATCTTTCATAGTAATGATTACATAAGAAGAGGCTCAAAACGTTGACCGCTTACGATCCAAATTATTATATCAATTCTATTTATTGAAATACGATTTCTCAGCGAGTTTTGTTAAAAAAAAATGTTGAAAATTACAATTCTTTTCATATAACGATTTTTTCAAAAAAATCAAAATGGTCGTAAAAATGGTCTGATCGAATCCATTTTGAATAGAATTCGTCCTTACCAAACTCTGACATCAAGCTATGTGAAAAATTGAGAATTTGCGACGTTGAGCGCAAGAATACATGAGCAGACATCATATGGATTGACGGACGGACAAGCTTAAATCGATTCAAAAACTGCTTCTAAATCGACCGATATAATAAAAGGCGAGTGTACCTTAAAAACTGCTGACTGTTGTGTGCACGCGCACCAACGTAATACACCCTGCAACGGAAATGGGCCCAGATGTGAAGAGATCGTGGAAGACATCATACTTTGAACTAAATGTTTTTGAAAAGTCAAATGGAATGATCATGTTCGCGCACCTGATTGCAATATATATAAAAGGCGAAGTCGTTTTATTAATTACGCGCCAGTTAGTAACGCTGCAGCATTTTCCAAAGGGCGTAAGAATATATTTACAACCCATGTTGATCGGCACCTTGGAAATTGTTGGCAATACTCAACAGTTTAGTTTTTTTTTTTTGTTTAATTTGGCATCTGGACAATTCCTCGATTTTCGGTCTCAGTCTTCGTTACACGAACAAAGGCGTAACGTATTCCTGCTCAAGATATAAAAATGTATTTTGATAAAAATACATTTGTTTTTAAATCTGAAAATACTTTCTTCGATCCTTTACGGTAGTCTTCAAGGTTTAAAAGTAACGATTTGGCGAAAGTACTTTTAGCTACCGCTTTCAGTATTTCGTGGTCTTAAATTGCAAAATTTTCGAAACAAGAAAAAACTGCCAAAAAGATAAATTTTGACTTCATACGTATTTTGCTTATTCTTACTAAATCTTAATCCGATCGTCTTAGGACTTGCAATATTTAATACATTCTCACTTCGTACTTGGTTCTCCTTTTTTTTTTACTCTACCGCACTTATGATACAGACTGTATTAAATTTTTGCGGATGTCAGTCTGGCAATGGTACACCATCAGCCTACTTTCAGTCCTTTCTTCAGCCTACAAGTGGCAATTTTAAAAATTTGAAACCCTACCGAGTTGTGGTCCAAGGACGAACGCTATTGAAAATAGTTCAGATCGGGACCAAAATAATGTTCTTTTTAAAATTTCGCAACAAAAGCGTGTATTTCCACATTCTAAACTGATGTGAAAGCTTTGGATCGGGTGGGACAGGTTTTATATAATCATTCCTGCGGAAGCTGAATCCTTTTTTAGAAAAAAAACTCATTTTCTTTACTTTTTGATGAAAGCTTGTCTGTCCGTCATGCTTTTCTGCCGTAGCCGTTCTAATCGGTTTTAGGAGCTCGTAACACACTACGCCTTGCTGATCCCACCATATGAACAGCAAAACGTTATGGCCAATATTATTTCGCTTCGGCGTCGATGCGGACGGTTTTCCCGGACAAAATCAACACATTTTGCGGTTGGGATTGTCGTCGTAGATACAATTTTTACGTTATTGAAACGGTTCAAAATGGCATTTTCAATTAATTCGTATAGAAGCCAATTTCCCTCATCTTGGAACACTCTCCTAGAAACAGTTCATTCATCGACTGCTAAGCTGCCCGAATGTTTTTTGAGACTTTGATAAGTCTTTGAACTTCCTTGATCCTCCAAACCGTTCTTTGTCATGGTTATCGTCACTTTTAAATACGATGCGATGGAATAGCATCGCCGTAAGCTTCTGAACGTGTGTGGTGGGCTTCGGCAGTAGATTTCTTCAAATTAAACAACAAAAGTAGTGAGAGTCAAAAATACAATTTCGAGCGCTCCATGATTAGTGATCAATAATATTAAATGGAAAACTCTTATATTATGTGGAGAAAGGTAAAAATCATTGAATTTAATCTTTATGTGCCCTGCTATTGCGCATTAGTTTATCATTTCTATTTGTAGAAGTCGCTGACCAAAACAAGATTATGAAAACTTTTTGCGCGATCAGAGGGAGAACTAATTTACCGTGTAAAACGGGTAATAGGTGTATTGTGTGCAGTGTCTTAGTAATTTTTATCATTGAACTGTATGACAGATCAACCAAACCGAATCAAATTTTCTTAGTCCACCTTGAAGGCTTTTTGTTAGTCATGCAGAATATTCTTGATCTTTAAAAGGCTAAAGGTTACGCATACGCAAATGATTTGCCTACATAGAGTTTGACCGCCTTCTCCATTGGGAGCAAGAGACGAACGACAAACTCAAAGGTACCCTTTAGAAAAAAATTCCCACTCTCTTACAATTGCAAGAAGAAGAAGAATTGCAATCCACATACCTTGCGACTTTTTTTAATACACTTCATCGCTTCTAGAACCCAAAAATATATTCTATTGCTGCGAAGATAATGCCGAGGAAAATGGATGTTTAGTAAGGTAGGAGACGGGAGATAGGAGACCCCCTTAAATGTTTATTGAATTAAATGAAAAGCACCATCTATTTTATCCTCCACTTAATACTTTAAATGATTCAGTTCAACATTATTACACTCTCTGCAAATCCATCCTTTGGCACAAATTACATAAAAAAATAAAATAAAATAAAAA
>KK502450.1:1264993-1295323 GCA_000688735.1 Glossina austeni
TTTTTGTTAAAATATCATTAATTTTACGGTAATTTTATACAACTAAAATCATTTATGTATGTATGTTCTTATATATATATATATATATATATATTTGTGTATATTTCTTATCTTCTCTAAATCCTATTTAAACTGTCTTTGTTAATTTTACAATATTCATACATGCACGTACATATGTGTAAAATCATTGAAAATAAAAAATAAAAAAAAAAAAAAATAAAAATTCTTTTTCTTGATGTAAAAGTAAACAAAAATGTGTTTTATTTGCAATTATATCTTACACCACTTGCACGCGAATATGCGCATGTATGTAATGCTCAGGATACAGAATTCAAGTGAACGTACCGCCCGAATTTTGTCTGGTATACCAACACCTTTTGATCACTTCTGCAATATATGAAATAGATCGGATTGAATCGTTCTTGCGACCATTCGCCACATAATGCCATAATTTAAAAAAAGTCAATGCAATCTTGATCTAGAGAGAAGTGAATTAAAAACATGTTTGATTCTATTTGTAAACTTCTAATCAGTGGCAGGGGGTATGTTTTTCTCTTTACAATTATTAAAACTCTCATAAAAGCTATCCTTGATCACCACTAGATTTTGACGCATCTTTTCATTATCGAAATAATAAAAATTGTGTTATAAAGATAGGATACAACAAATATAGATTTAGTTAATGATCATGAACCAACGTTGAGAATACCGGAGAGACATGACCCGCCAGCAATACCAATCGGGTGAACATTATAACGCACCATCTAAAAGTTAACATATAGACGTCAACTTTTCCTTTCAGCAAAAATTTAATATAATAAATGTTGATTGATAACTGGCGCCAAATGTCTGGAAAATCTCCAACCACTATTATTATCAATACCAGAGCCGAGATCGATTCAATTTTATGGAAATCTGTTTCTTCTTTAATGACAATAAAACATTAAATGGCAGAGTTCAACATCCAATCGACCAAAAAAGTTGACCACGTCGAAAGTGAAGTAAATCCCCTAAATGAAATTGAATGACGCTTGCACAACGAAGTGCACGACCAGCAGATATGATTGGTGTTTAAAAACTGCTGAACCTCGCATAAGGGAGGAAAATTTAAACCTAAGAAAGCTGTATAGAAGACAGATACCGTGTTTTCTCTTAATAGAACATAAACCGCGTCGGGAGGATGTTTGAATCGAGCACACATTCGACAGTGTCTTGCCGCAACAAAGCCGGGCGGATTCAACAGCCATCGATGAAACATTCGTCCAAAACTTCGCGCTCTTGAGACGAAGAATGGTTTCGCTAGATTTAGCTCACCTCGAGTCTTTTAGCGACCGCGAAAGGATTGCTCTGTGGCAAAATAGCTGCTAACAATGAACGGTGAAATCTACGGTTTATGGATATTTTGACGAGTTGGTGATTCTCATTATGAGCAGGCCATCGAAGTTATTGAACATCGTTGGGAAAAGTATATCGAGCCAAAAGTAGATAATTTTGAGAATGTTTGAACTTTTTTTCTATATTTTTTTTTATTTTCTTTACTCTGTCCTGCACTTCGTCACTAGACTCTCGCTTATATATATAATATATATATATATATATATATATATATATTCTAAAAAGCAGCTTGCAAAGTTTCAAAGAAATTTGTTAAGGCTGGGTTAAAGAAACAACAGCCCTGATTATACCGATCGGGATCATTTTCGGAATTGACCTTGTTTGTCCACTTGGTTTTCTTGCGCGTAATCTACAAGTCATCATTTTTAAGATAGTTTGATGAAAATTGGTCCACTGACATGTTTCGGAGCAGACAACCTTTTCAATCACCTGGCATGTAACGCCTTAGTCGTTATATGAATAGCTGTAAAATGAGGTAAGACATTTAATGGCCCTGACCCATAGCAGTGTTCTAAATGGCATTTAATACTTTTTCTTTATATTCTTTCAACAAAATTCTGATTTAATTTCGAAAAAATATATTTTAGTAACATGTTTAAAAAATAAAAATATATTATCTATGAAAAAAATCTTACTTAAATAAAATCTCAATATAGTTAAATGCAAACGAAAAAGACATAGGTGCACATGAATCATAAGTAATAATGAAAAACCCTTTCTTTGGGACCAAAGTCGATGTAATTTCTTTATTTCGTTTATTTATAATTTTATTTTATTTAAAAACGTTACAAATAATGAATGTGATAATTGAAGAATGCCACTGTGTGTATGTGTATGGGCGTAGATGTGTTCATGAGTGTAGATGTTTTTATGTTAAGGTGGGAAGATAAAAATAGACAAAAATTTGTTGCCTTTAATTAAAGAAACACAAAATAAAAAAAAAAAAAAAAAAAAAAAAAATTGAAAACCTCAAACAAAACGTTTTAACAAGAGGTTACAAAGAAATTTTAAAAATTGTTATAATAAGAAATAAATATGAAAGCAAAACGTTTTGTAAGAAGTTTTTTTAATGAAATATTTGTTTCGGGCCTTACCCTTTCGTGTTGCTTGAATTCATTTCTACAATGCTCATTTAATATATATCATAACATTTTTCAAATGTTTTAATTGCAAAACAAAATGAAATAAAAATTTGAATATTTGTATTAAAAAGCTTTTCACAATTGCTTTTACAACCAAAACATGAAAACATGAGAACGAAAGCACAGAAATTAATGAAAAGGTACAGTTTTAGCATGAAATGAAAAAGTTGTTAGGAGTGATTGAAATATGGGATGATGATATAGGAAAAGTATGAGTACTTGATAATCAATTGAAATTGTTTTTTTTTTTTGTTTTTTTTTTTTTTGTAAATTTCAGAAAAATAAATACGAACGGCTGTTGAAACGAAGTAATTTTTTTCTTTCAGCTGAAAATAAACAAAAAGACTATTATTAGGAATTAATCTCAAACTTACCTTGTTTAGATGAAAGGTGTTCTGCGACTGAACCATTGTCTCGGAAATAATTGCTTTACAAAATTTTAATGATGTTTCGAGGATGTAATTAAATTTGAGTAGAATGTTGAGTTGACGTCTTTTGTTTAATATTTCTTAAAATTCCGCCGATTTTTCTGATAGCCACCGCCTCCGGAATTGTTGCGTGAACGCGCTCGATTATTGCCACTAGCGCTGCCGTAGTTTTGCACTTTAGCCGAATATTTCCCCGAAGGTGGTGAATAGATTTTCTGATCTAACGAATTCCGTGATTTTTTTTCTTCATCTCTGCCATTTTCACTTTTACCATCATATGTTATGATGGCATGACGTTTACCAATTTTATTCTATGAAAGGAGAATATAAATTGCTCTATTAAACACTGTGAAAGGACTATCAAATATTAGAGTACATTTTTACGTGTTACCCATGACAATTGCACGTCATGCCTGAAACTGGGTGGTGAATGGAAGAGATCACGTATTAAAGTGCTGATATTCGACGTAGTTTTTAACGCAGTTAATTTCAATTGATTTTCTTCGGATTTTAATTCTTCAGTAGTTTTGCCTTTGACTGCTTCCTCCAGCTTTTTAATGTAACTGTTGTAAAGACATTTTTAGTTTGTTTTTTATATTAATTAATTTCTTCACTTACCCTTGTGTACCTCTGGCTAAATACTGTAATCGAGAGCGGAAATCTTTTAACTTTTCCGCATCATGCACAAATGATAGATTATCCGAATGCTTTTTACCCAATGTGTGTAAAGCGTAAAGTAGACATTCTGCATGAGAGAACTGAAATGATGGTGGCGGACTGCTTACGTCATCATCACTTAATTGCGGCAAAGGCATGTATTCCTACAAGAAACAAAAAAACGCACGAGCACAAGTTATTTATGGCGTCTCCAACGAATGTATTTGCAAAATTGACAAAAATATTAAACTGCTACGTACCCTTAACACCTGATATACATTATCCAAACGTTGTGTTGCATTGTCTAGGACGTCGCAATAGGTACACATTTCAGCAAACACTTTTAACAAACGCAACTGTACTTGATCCTGTGTCACGGACGTAGCTATCATATTCCAAGTACCAAGCGGCAATAATTTATCGCAAACATATACGACAAAGTCGGTAGATTTTATAGTATTCTGTAAGAAAAGCATTAAGTGTTATTCATAAACATTTAAAAGTAGAAAATGAAAGCTTTACCGAAAAGTACGGTATGGCATGCGTGGCGCATTGTATAAAACGCTCCACTATCTCATCTTCAATGGTGATAGCATCGATATGTGCATTTAATTCTGCCTGTTCTTTAGCTAAAGCAACTAATTCAGCGTGTCCAATAATGGTGTTGCCCAATTTTGTGGATCCCAAGATGTTCATACACAAATGAAATTCGTCTGCTGTGACATCCTGCAAAAAAATCATAAACAAAAACATCAGGTTCGACTTGTAGCGAGTTTCTTAACACTAATGCGTTGGTACATAATTTTCAGGGATAAGTAAGAGAATATATTTTACTTTATATTATTTGGCTTTATTCCACTTCTCTGATTTATATTATTGCTTATCCTTGAATTTCTTTTCTAGTGTCACAAAAATGGCATTTACTGGTTCTTTTTTTGTAACGTATAGGCAAAAATTGCTAAGCAAACTCTTGAGTCAAGGTTGTAACACCATTCGACAAACCACAAACACATCCAAATCGATTTTTCTCTTCATGCCGGCCAATAATATAATATATTTACATTAAATTTTGAATACCGACTACATACCTGTAATATCTTTTTGATTTCATCGATAATAAATTCTTCAACCTCTTTGGTTATTACTGTAGGTCCCATTGCAAAAAGCTTAGTAGCAATAAATTTAAAACAGCGTTCGCGCGTTGTTTCATCTCCACTGGAAATCTGTATGAAAATACCAGACAAAGCCCCTTTAGCGTCCATCTGCAATTAAATCAATCACAAAAAAATTATTAGAAAACATTTTAGGGATTTTGCATTCTTAACCTAACTCTAGGCCGCCTAATAATTTTTTATACCAGGAACTTTTCGCAAAGTACATGTTTCTAACGAAAATGAAGTTCAAAATCTGCAAACCATGTTTGTCTATAGCTATATATGTTCATGTACAATACATAAAGCATCTCCGGGAAAACAAATTAATGTAGTTAGGCTTTCCCTAAATGCTTACTATGAATAGCAAAGATTTTTAAAAAAAAAAATATGAAGAGCAGTATTAGTATTCCGTACTAAAACTATTCCAGCTTATTTGACAACAATTTTCTTTACTATGTTAAATTGCGAATATTGCTCAAGAAGAGTTAATCTCTTTACCTTAATAATTGTCTGCAAAGAGTTGTTCACTTGCTGCAATTCTAAGGGGTCATCCAAAAGCAATAACTGAGCTAGAGTGTCACCAACTTTGGAAGTTATACCCACGGTATCTTGACAAAGTTTCGGTAAATCTTTTATAGCTTGTCGACGTATCTAAAAAAAATGAATAGAAGCACATACAATGAGCATAATCCTAATATTTTAAAAGATTAACAATTAACCTGCATATCGTCATCTTCACATAAATCTAGTTGAGCATCTATAGCAGTTTCAGCCAAGTCGGGAAAGTACTTGAAAAACTTTCCAATAAATTGAGAAGCTAAGCGTTTCTCTTTTGAAGAACCTTTCACAGCCTCTATTATATCTTTATATTCTTTAACATGCTGAAATTTATGTTATTTAATTATAATAAAATCAAATACAAACTAAAATATACTTGCACACTTACCTCCGATATTCTATCGCCTGCTTCTGACAAAATTTCGTAGCATTTATACAAATGTTCGATATTATCCATTTTCCTTTGTAATTAAATTATTTTTCTCGCCTAGCAAAGATGTATGCCAACTTTATTAGTTTCCTCCAAATTTTTCTCCTTTCTCGTTCGTAACACGTGCCGAACAGTACAGAAAAATATGTTTAATTAATTTATATTGCTGCTTTCTCTGGATTTCTTTCTTAACGTTATGTTTATATGATTATTTATTAAAAAATGTTTTTCTTTTCCGGTTTTCTTTGATATAATATAAATATTTTTTACAAAACTACAGAAGCGTATTTCCATTTATGAAAAAAATAATAACCCTATACAGAGCAATGCTACCAATCCTATTGTAATACATACACATTAGAGCTGCCAGACCATTTTTTTAATGTGAACATCAGCCTTAGGCTAAACACAATAAAACGGAATGCACAATAAAACTTTCGCCTACCAAATAGGCTTTTTTGGATTTTGCTAGACTATATCAGCCAGTGGTTTCTTACGCAAACAATCAAATAAAATGAAGACCATGTGTAGAGTATTATTACGTTAAGTATATTACAACAAATCTCGTAATTGCTTTTGACATCTTCGGCTTAAAGTGTCAAAGTCTAAAAGGCAAGAAAACATTCTATGTGGCAGCTTTCCAAATTATTTATTAACATACCCTTTATATTTCAATTGGCAATGCTTTTGCGTGGTTAATTTATGTTGAAATTTTAAGATTAAAACAGAATCGCTAAAGGGATTGAGCTGCATTTTTATTTGTCATATGATGGCTCATTGGAAAAAGGAAAATCAGTGCACCATATGTAAACAAACTTCTAGCATTGACGGTGATGACATACTAGTATTTGGTGAGTGGATGACCGGCAAAGACTTAACGGTACATTATTACTGCCTGTTATTGTCCACTAATTTACCTCAGAACGGCAATGATGCCTCCGGTATTTTGGGTTTCCTATTTCGTGATATACGTAGAGAAATTGCGGACGCTACTAAACGAATATGCAAATATTGCTCCAGTTCCAGTGCCACGATAGGCTGTAAAACATGCAAGGAATATTTTCATATAACTTGTGGCCATCTTAACGAGTGTTTATTTCAATTTGTGGGAGAATTTAATTCATATTGCCACGCTTGTCTGCCTTTAAACGACTACCAACAACAATTGATGAATTATAAATGTTTGGGCGATCATACAGTGTGTTATATCTGCACTAAGCGTATGTACAATTATCATCCTAAAAATTGGATTTACGCCGAGTGCTGTAAAAATGGGTTTGTTCACAACTTATGCATGCAAAAATATGCCTTAAGCGCTGGCTACTATTTGAAATGCATTTGGTGTAAGAGCGGGGAATTTCGAGATGCGGTGAAATTGCAGGGCATATTTGTGCCGGATCGTGAGGCAAAGTGGGAGCTTGAGCCGAATGCCTACAGAGATTTGCATAGCGGTTACAGTCGTTGTGACATGAAAAAATGCAAGTGTCCTAAAGGGCGTGATTACGTAGAATATATAGAAGGACGTAAGTGGTTTTTGACCCTATGCAAGCTTTGTGGCTCCTTTGGTGCTCATAATCCGACTTGTATACCCGGATTCGAAAGTTCCAAAAAAAAGGTTGAAGACTTCAAATGTGATATGTGCTTGACTATCGAACGTTCCCTTGGCTTATCATCTAATACAGAAGAAACTACTAACGAATTGTTTGATACAAGTCTCTATATAAACAAATCTCCAAATAAATCACAGTCGCCATTTCTTTTACATGAAAATGCAGAATTTTCAGACGACAGCACGTCTTCGGTTATTACGGTTATAAGCTCTCAAAACAGCAATAGAAAAAGAGTTGAAGCGAAGCCTGATGTGGTAGCAGACTCAAATGGTTTAGTTGACAACATTGAGGAACCTGTACAAGTTTTAACATCGGACACGGATTGGCTCTGTGGCGAAACTTATGACGAGCGTGTCAAGCTGGATGTTGATGAAATGCAGTTAGACGACGGATTCCTAATCTTTGATATGTACGAATTCACTGATTCTCTCGATTGCTTGGCCAAAGTTAAAGTTAAAGTGAAAGTTAATAATGCACGTTTTGCTGGCAAAACGCTAAACGAAATAAAATGTAGTAAAAACTTAATTAACATAGAAGATATTGTTGAGCGCAGTGACGATCTAAGCATTATAAAGGAATTTGATGAAATTATTGATAATGCTATGAAATAGAGTTTCGCGTTTTTATAATTTGTATAACTCGTTTTCAAGATAGACAATTAAGCCTTTGTAGTAAGCAATGTCGTAAAATGAAGTTTATATCAAAACTAGACAGCTTACATCACATATCTGAACATACGCAAAGTGGTTTATCCATTCCACATTTTATTCTGGTACAAAGAAGGCATTCAAGTTTCTTTTCACATAATGGAAACCGGCCAGTAATGTTCACCTCTATGCTTGATAAGGATGAAATTAACGCTGAAGGTATACCGGTGACTTGTCGGTCAAAACATATTAAAAGGATTATTTGATAGTATGTAAATAAATAAATAAATATGCATCCATTCGCATAAATCGGTGTTTTTTGTAAAAATTCCATACATCGGGATGAAAATACGCGCATAGAAGCATAAACAAAATAAAAATGTTGCGGGGAGAATTTTTCTCGTAGAATAAAATAAAGCTTGAGAAGCGGTAACGCACAATTTGTGAAAAAAAATTCAAGAAAGAAATTAAAAAAATAGAAATTTACTTTATGTTTATTGTTAATCCTTCTCTCTGTTCAATTATTATGAATTATTTCTGTTTTCTTATTTTTAATGTAAAAGGATGCCGGCTGCTCCGCTAATTTTACCCAATTTCGTTTCAGCTCTTTTTTCATTTGTTTATCTAGATAAGCAATTCAAAAAAACTGTTTATAATAAAATAACCTTTACTGGAATAATATATAATATAAAGTAATCTGGCGCAATTTACAATTTATTTTTTTTCCGCTTTAAAACAATTATTTATTTTAGTTCCTGGCTAGTTGATAAGATTTTATGGATTTTCGGAATTCATAACGCAGTTCAAATTATTTATATACTACCTAAAGAATTTTTTTACCTCCAATTTGTCTTATCAAAATTATTATTGAAATTTAAGCAATTTCCTAGGCTGCAACATATGCAACGAACCCGTCAGATAACCCGTGATCATCTTAATAAATTTACTCCAATTTGTGGGAGAAATTGATTCATATTGCCACGCTTATCGGCGTTTGCGTGAATAGATTATAAAGATCAATATCTTTCTTCCTTCAATCAGGACACGACCAACGTAGGCCCATAAGGACGGTCCCCTTCGGGAGACCATATCACTGACAGATCCATCAAATTATGTACCTGTCCGAGCTGGCGCCAGTTTTCGTTAGAGGCGGACGAAATAAGCGGTCCATCATAACCGAAATCACCCTGGCGGGAAATTGTCTCCACAGGAAGAAGGTACAGACAAGTCTCCTAGCCACGATTTACGTAATCAAATGCACATGTGGCGCGCTAAAATCTCCCGACAACCTTCTCTTTGTTTGCACGAATTTTGATTCATCTATTCGCCAAACCATGTTCTTCGTGTGGCCTTCCTAACCGCACCGTCTTAGATATGCTTCTTTCTCAAAAGTTGTCGCCTTATTTATCAGTTCTTTTTTTTTAAAGCGTACAACTTAAACGTATAAAATGTAACGATCAAACTCCGAAACCGCTTTTCACATAGCTAAGCATCGTTACTCAATGACGACTCCACATTGCTATCACTTTTTATTACTTTCCAATATACTACGCAAACACATATTTCTTTAAAAAGAACAAAAAATAGTAATACTAACAACGATAACAATAATATAGTTGACAACAATTTAAAATATCAAGAAAAATATATTATATTAAATAATAATTTAAAAAAAAGAAAATCCTCTAACCGTAACAATAACATTTCGGACACACTGTACGTTTGTTTATAAAGCAACGAAACATTCCCTGCTGACTAGCTGAACATGCAAAAAGAAGAAGAATTTTGAGAAAGCACGTTTTTAGTGCTATGTAATTATTACTGCAATACAAATATCAGGATGGAGTCCATCAACGAAGATCAATTAAAAAACAGTCAAACATTATCTCAGGAAATACCTTACGGTAAGCAAAATTACATTTCATCAGTAAATGAATATTTAATGAAAACTATTCCATAGAAGATGAAAGAACGTCTGCTACGTCTACTGTCAAAGTGGAGCCACTAGTTCCCAATGCACCGAATTATGAAGAGAACTCACAAGAACGATCACGTAAAACTGTCGTGGAAATCATAGAAGTCAGAGAGCTGACATGTCCGTGTCCATATCAGCAACCAATTTCAGCTGATGTCAATCAAGCAGGAGACATAAATAAGCCCCAAGCAAATGCTAGCGATATACATCTGAAAGAAAATGATGATAACCGGGGTGATGCAGAGAAAGTTCAACAAAAGCATGCCACGAGTTTGGTTATGTCGCCTAAAAGATGTGAGGATATAAATTTTCCAAGTCAATCACCTGTTGAACCTGCTTCTGATTTCTCTGTAAATGATTCGCATAATCCAAAAGAAGGTGAGACTTGTCAGGAGGAGATCAAACAGACTGAAGACAATGGGCCCATTTCCAGGCAGAGTAATTCTGATGTAATCGAATGTACTATGAGAGATTCCGATGGTCGTGAGCAATATTCAGTAGAAGACGTTTTTAAAAGTCAACAAATGTCGAATTCTGTTGAACAGATAGATATTGATAAACCACAGTTGATCTTGATGGAGGAAAGAATTTTAGAAGAAGAAAACGAAAAAGTTACCAGCGCCGAAAATCCATTAGAAGAAGAACAATTGGATGAGGTGGTTGGCATGGAAATTGGAAGCGCTTTAGTTGTTTCCGATAATTTAATCGATTCAGACGTTCACGATATTACCAAAAAAGGATCGATAGGCTTAAGTATGTTGGCTCAATACGGGTCGGATAGTGAAATCGAAAATGGCAAAAGTGATAGTGAATCTGAAGATGATAAATCTACAACAGATTCCGTTGTGGAAATACCAATTGTAAATAACACAGATTATCGCAATCAAACTATCGAAATTGATTCCGAAAGTGATAGTGAATCAGATATCGAATGCTTAGAAGATATACGCACGATTATTGAAAACCGTATAAGCGCGAGTAAAGATGATTGCAATGAAGAAGAAGGCGATGAAGAGGAGGAAGAATGTGGTGATGGCACTAAGAAAAAGGGAAAGCCCCGCCCACCTCGTGTGAAAGGCGAACTACTCTTAGATGACTTACCGCCTATTAAGGATTTACATATTACAGTGCCTGAAGATGAATGTGTTGAATTAGGCAAAATTCATTCAATCGTAGATCAGCTGGTACTGGTGAGCGCTTTGCCCAATGCTTTACTTCTAAATTTGGACACTGTATTGTTTCTCGAGAAAGGTCAACGAGTTCTTGGCGAGGTATTCGATGTTTTGGGCCAAGTCGCTGAACCTTTGTATTGTGTACGCTTCAATTCACATGAGCAAGTAATGGAAAAGAACATAAAGGTGGGAGATGCAGTATATGCGGCTCCCAAAACTGAATACACACAATTTATTATATTATCTAGTTTGATGAAAATGCGCGGGTCCGATGCTTCCTGGGAACATGATGTCGAACCACCGCCGCGCTATATAGATTATTCCGACGACGAAGAGGAAAGATTAGCGCGATCACGTTTGCGTAACAAAGATAAAACAACGGAAAATGATGGCCATGATGATCACAATGAAGGAGAATGTGCGGAGAAGAGTGAGGAACAGGTAAAAGTACAGTCTAAGAAAAAGCGTAGACGTCAAAACGAACAGAATCATAGTTTCGGATTTAGAGGAAGCAGAGGAAGTCGTCACATAAACGCCCATCCAAGACATATGGGACCAAGACCCGCCATGTTTCCCAGTTCTTGGCATTCTAATTATTATCCTCAGCCATTTGGTTACTATCCTCCGCCCAACTACCGATACGGACCACAAATGGCTTCACCAATCGGACAAGGAGGCTATCCTCTAGCTGCGCCTAACATGTACGAGACACATCCCCGTCAACACATGCATTTACAAGAACCACCTACATCATCATCTTCGTCATCCGCACATTCATCTCCAAATCCTTTTAACACACGATCCCAGCCATTATAAACTCAACCCCGGCCAATTAAATATAATTATATTTCATAAAGTTCTTATTTTTTTTTTTTTATTAAAGATACATTTCGATATTTCTAAAATAAAACACAATTCCATTAGGAGAAAACGCTTAATTTGCCCTTAAATTTCCATAAATGATTACTGCACTAAAACCAATATTTTTTCAAAATAGAATTCTTGGGAAAGCGAAACTGGACGGTAGGGCAGAGCAAAGGGAAACAAGGGTTTGTATAAACCTTTCCAAACAAAAAGGCTGTTACATTAGACCAAAATATGAAAACAGTATGTTATGAATATTTCGATCGAAGCCTCGCAAGTTCGGTGGTAGGACTTTCCGGTAACGAGCCAGGCTTTCAGGTTCGTGGGGGTTGTCGGCAGATTTGAACCTTAACCGCTTTGGCCCTGACGAAGTCCACCAACTTTCTTCATTGAATCCTTTAGCCCCTAATCGCATCTTAAGGGGTTCTGGTAATATACACCCAAAAAACAATACTCCAAGGAAGTGCAGTATTACACAATACAAGCAAGCGCAAAATCGCAAGGAGTACTGCCGTAGTTGTTTTAATCGAAATCAAACCATGTTGTTCACCCTACAAATAAATAAAATAGAACTGTGTCGACTAACCGCCCACACCGTGGAAAGTAAAACCATCAATTAATGCGGTCAACACACAAAGGATGCTTCACTTGTTATTTCGTTAAAATCTCTTTTTATTTTTGAAAATCACTTGTGAAATACATTTCTTTCTATGTTGAAAAACATTTATTAATATCTATTTACAACTAACTGTTAACTTTATCATGCATAAGGCGAATTTCGGACATCCATTATTTAAAATTTTAAGGAAGAATCTACGCGATTTCTTCCTAATCTTAGCCTAGAAAACATTTTTTGGAGTTGGGTGCTGGCATGTGACCTTTCTGTCATAGTCCTCGGCGACTTCGATTGTTCTAGTAACACACAGTTGAAACGTATGCCTTTAAATTATAAAGTGGTTGAAATAAAAAAAAGTTGGGTTCATGTTCTGATAATCGTCTTGTAAGCTTTTATATGTTCTGAACAAGAAAGTCCAAGTAATTCAGATCTATTTTCAATGCTGTGAGACGTTTAAAATGTCTTTGAGTATAGGGCGTTAATACTTCAACTAAATTGGCAGAATTTAGGGAACGTTGTAATTCGGGATTAACTAACATCTCAGTGAGAAGATATTTTAAAATCAAATTTGATGCTTGAGAGTATCGGGAATTTGTTGACCACATTTTAGCATGATCTAATAAGGAGCGTTGTTGATCGATATCAAGTGCAGAAATTATTTCCTCTATACCGGAATAGTCCCTATTCCTTATGTATTGGTTGATTATTTTATAGGATACTTTGGGTTTGCCCAATTTCAGTGCCAAGACGAAAGCTTTTCTCGTATTTTTGCTTTCATTTAGGAGATTTTGAAGTGATTGCTCTTGCAATAATTGCTGCTGTCGGTTGTCAATCTCTGCATTTTTCAACTCCTCGGTTATGTCACGCCATTTAATTAATTTCGAATCCGCTGCTGCACTAAAAAAATGCATTTTACTGCTGCTAGGCATGGCCAAAGACCATACGCGATCATCGTGCCCTTCCATTGTTTGTATGCATGTGCTTGTTTTGATGCTCCATAATTTTAGGAGGCCATCTGAGCTGGCCGAGACGATATGTCTGCCATGATGTAAAAATTCCGCTTTTAAAACTGTACTCGAGTGCTCCAGACGCTTCAAACAATCTAAGCTTGCTAATGACCAAATACGTAAACTGCAATCGCTTGAAGTGGTCATAGCTATTTGATCTACCGGTGAGAAACGTACACACCACACACCTCTAGAGTGACCACGCAATATACCTAAAGTCGTGAAAGTCTCTGCTGACCATAATTTAGCCAATTTATCTTGCGAAGCGGTCGCTATGATTTTGTTATTTGGCGAATATGTTACACAATTGACTTCCTTATCATGAGCTATAGCAGCGGATTTAATATTGAATTGAAATTCTCCGCTCTTTTTCTCTTTTTTAAGATTCCACACCTTTAAGGTGCCACTTTGACAGACAGAAGCGAACGCGTTTGAACACTCGTAAGCAAAACTTATGCATCCTATGGCAGCAGTATGACTGCTGACATTCTTCGCCACGCAATACAAAGTACACTCTTCAACCTTCAATTGCCACAATATTATAGCAAAATCCTTACCAGCTGATAGCAACATATTACTTAAGCCCGGTGTGGACAAACACATCACTGTATCCGTATGGCCAGGAATGATTTTGCAATTCATTCCCTGCTCGCAATCATAGAGTTTAATGTGCTTACTGTTCGTCGCCATGGCTAGAAAGCGTTCACTTTCTCCCAGAAAGGTGATATCAAGTATTTCATCGTTGAAGCCAATCAGTTGTTTAATGCAATTTAAACTTCGATTTTCCGCATCCCCCTCAAATATCAGTATGTTGTGATCAATAGTGACTGCAGCTAATTGTTGCGTGACGTCGTTACGGAGTAAATGTTTAACTTGATACTCTCCTCGACTTTCGTTGAGCAATGAAATTTTCCCAGATTTTAAGTTTACCAGTTTAATATCGCCGTTGGTTCCGGCTACAATAACCTCGCGGTCATTAGCGTAAAGTACTCCTTCCAATTCATCATATATGGGTATTAGTTTTTCCTGAGTTCCATTTAACCGCCAAATGATCAATATTTTATCTCGTCCTACACTAGCCATAAACTCACAATCGGAGTTCTGACTTGCAAAACAAAAGGCAGTCACTTGCGATATATGGCCAGACATTTTACATATCAACTCTTTTGTGTGAAAATTCCAGCAATAAATGGTATTATCAGAGCCGGCAGCAAATATCTCCGTCTTAAATTCGTTTGGATGGAAATGAACCAAATATGAGGGACCCGAAAAATCTTTAAAAGCAGCCAAGCATCGACTATTTGCATAATCCCATATACGTAAGCTGGAATCACCGCCGCTGCTGCACACCAAACGACAATCGGGATTAAATGCAACCTTAACAATTGGTCCCTTGTGTTGACCTTTCCATAATTTTTCCACTTTCCCATCCTCCAAATGCCACAATCTTAACAAACTGCTGCGATGTGCAGTTAATAAATAATCGTTTCTGGGAGCCAAAGCAAAGCTGTAGATAACATCTTCATCTTCTTCACTAAACGCTTTATCGCCTTCAGTATTTACATTTACACCGTAAGAGCGTTTAACCAAACCGGTTAAAATCTCAACTAAATTTATTTCATTTCCATTCATGCAGTAAATATATTTTCCATCATTACTCCAAGCAACATCACCTCCTGTATAGAAATTGGTGTAAGATGTCTCCACGGTGAACTTTTTTTCATTTATTGTCGTAGACATGATTAAATAAATTTACTTGTTATGATGCGAATTAAAAGAAAAACTTGTGCGAACAATGATAAAAACAAAAAACGTAAAGAAAAAGAAGAACACGTGCGAATAGTAACATGGTTGTAATTTATCATATTTAAAAGGTGACCAGAGTAGTTTGATCGAAAATAAAGTATGGAAATGAAACAGAAATTTATTTTTTTTTTAATATCTTTTAACAGCACTTCGTTTTTAATAACGATTTGCATTCTTATGCGAAACTGGTGGTAACCAAGAGGGCTCCTGGCATATGTGCATTGAGTGAAAAGTATTTTACAGTAAAGCAAAAAAAAAAAGAGCAACAATTTTCACCAAGAAAAGAAAAGCCACAAACCGTTAGTGGTTTGAATACAAAAATATCCGGGAAAAACCAACTAAAAGACTTAAGTGGTAAGACAACCCTAAAACAAGAATATTATAGTCGGGCAAAGCCGACTTTTGGATACCCTACTTCACATTACTAGTTTTGGTAATAATATCTCAAAACTTACACATTATTTTCATGAATGCCCCCATATTGGAGGAATCCTTATGAGCGGTGGTAAGAAAAAAATAGATATACATGATCCAAAATCGGGAAGGTTGATTTCTATGCCAATTTATTGTTTTGAACTAACTTTCGCTATGAAATATTAAAAATTTCACTTCTCTACCATATAAATGTTCAGGTTTCGAGAGGATTCGACCTGTAGCTTGAACACAACTTCACATTACCATAAAAAAAGACAAAAAAGGTAAAGGGAACAAAATCTTCATGCTGTATAATATGGAGTGGGCGCAGCTGATTTTTTCTATTTTCGAAAATAAAAGTTTGCGGCGCATACGCATGTGGGCGTTGTAAGCGTGCCCTTTGAAAAGCTTAAGTCAGTTCCAAATTTCTTTGCGATATCTTCATTTTCGCTAACGGGAGATTGCTCACCACAAATACTACAAAGTTGTAGAAACAGACAGATGGACAGGCGGACACGCTTAGTTGCATTCCAAATTTGAAACTGGCCAAGAACTTGTGTACTTTATGGGGTTTTTGAAGCTTGTTTCTGCACGCGAAAAAACAATTCAATTTTGATACAGTATAATATTGAGTAGGCGTGACCAATTTTTTTTCATTTTTCAAAGGCTACAACATTGCGCATAGAATATGCGTTCAAATTTTTGCACATTTATTTGCTATAGTTTAAGAGTAATGAGTAAAAAACCAATTTTTCATTCCCTTTGAAAAACAGAGGTTTACTTGGTACTGTGGGTATGTCCTTCGACCAATTTGGCTCATTTGCATTACGAATCTGCGTGCAACAACTTCCAATATTTCAAACTTCATTTTTGCGGCCAGGAGAATGTTTACAACAGACATTACACAGACGGATGGACGGACATGTTGAAATCGATTTAAAATTTAGTGCTGATCAAGGATATATATATACTTTGTGGTGTCTCTGATGCTCTCTTCTGGACGTCGCAAACAGTTTGACAAAATGAATATACTCCTCATCCTTCGGTGATGGGTATAAAAAAACGACAATAAGAGACTCATGTGAGAATATGAAGTCATGCTACCTACATCACCTCATCATAGCGAAGATGATGATTCAGATTTTGATATTACAAATTTATAAGGGCGAAGAGAAGCCTTCAACTTAGTAAAAGCGTAAATGATGACCGAATTTCTTTGAATAATGTAAAATGTGCTGTTTAAGTACCCATTGGCTTACACATTACACTAGCTTCTTGATACTTTTTTCGTTGATTGTTGAAGAAAACGCATTGTTTGGATCCGCATTGAAAAGAAAGAAAATAAATGCATGAACTTATTATTGAAGCTTTTTAAAGTTTTATTTTTTTATTTTTTTTTTAATAAGTATTTTAGCTAATGAGCTAATGGAACACGTGCGCATACGCAGTGTATTCAAAATATGGATCTCATTACAGTTAAAATTAATGTACTTATGTAATTTGATAAAAAGTGTAAAAAAGGTACATAAATTATTGGATTGGATGGGTGGTTAGTTACATGTAGTTATTCGTTGCTTTTAAAAAAAGGCGCTACACAATTTATCTGTCTAAAGCAAATAAAAATCATTACGAATTATCTAAATATATACATAGATACACGATTATCGCAAAGCCGAATACGCTTTACCTAATATATTTTTACAAAAAAAAAAAAAAAACAAAAAACAAAAAAAAAATTGAAGAAAAATTTGAACGAATATTATGAGCACTTGTACGTTGGTTTATTTGTTAATTAGGTTTTTTAAGTGAAAATCATATTATTAATCGTTGTTTGCTTTTGCTAAATTTTAGGCACATCGTATAAATATATTCTTTTTATATACCCACCACCACCGAACGATATAAGTAGGCACACCCTACAATGTACAATTTCTCTTGTCAATCTAAGCTACCGATATGATTTGATCCGTCCGTCCGCTGTACGTTGGCTGTTTTTGGAAAAATTCAGGATGTTCATTGACCGTTTGGATATTGATGGATATGGATGATCCGCCAAGAGTTGTCACGAAACTATATACTTTATAAAGTTTGCTAATACTTCTTATTGCTATTTAAGTGCATGATGCGAAAACGAACCGGCAATGTGACCTTTAACTTTGACAAAATAAATTGCGCTCTATACATATATATATTTTCTTAAGGTGATAGGTATCTACAATTTGTCACGTGGCAATTACATTCTTGCCGCTTGTAAAAAGCTAATAAATTGTTAATGGGCGTGTATTTTACTATATTTTAAGAAAGGGGAAGGCTAAGCTAAACTAGAAAATATTCTAAAAATGTTGGAGATGGTTTTCTTGAATAATTTAATTTTTTTTTTTTTTTGCTTACTTTTAAGTGAAAAGTTCTTTAAGTGGAAAAGTTCCCTAAAATATATTACTTCTTCAGTACCAAACTTGAATGTGTTTGCAGTATTCTAATGAAGACCGATTTGGCTGTCACAAGTTAGTGACTTATTGGCCCACACTTAGCACACCTATTTTTCTTGATATTTTTTATAGTTTTCATTGATTTTGGAACGATCTTTTAATAAAACTAAAATCACCGTTATATTATCTTGCGAATCGCCCTTCTTAGCTAATTCGATTAAATGCTTTGGAATGTCTTCTAACGATTGCTCATTATCATCTAGACCTTTATAAACAGTTTGAACAATGTGCTTTTCACCTACATGATCCCACAAACCATCGCTGCCCAGCAATAAAAAATCATGTGTTGCCTGTAAGGGAATATCGACAAAGTCAGGTTCGGCTATTACTGCTTTCACCGAAGAATCTCCTATAGACCGAGAGACATTAATAATACCGTTTACTCGCCATTGACCCTGAACAAACAGAACTGCACCTCCTATCTCTAATGACTCGATGCGTTTGCGTTCGTCTATATTATCGGGTTTATGAGCTTTTACTAACTGCAATTGCATTGTTGGAGACACAAGTAGAGCTTTTGAGTCACCCACCCAAGCTATATAAAGATGTTGAATTTGTTCCGCGTTATACTTTAATAAAGCACAAACCGCTGTTGTTCCACTACAGATAGATTTTTGAGCAAAATTTTGATCAGCTTGCAAAAAAGCAGTTTCAAAAGCTTCCCTGTAAAAGTCGCAGTCACTTTGCGATTGAGCATCCGGCCGTCGTTTAAGCTGCTGTGATATTAAATAGGGTAGCTGATTGGCTGCATACGTGGCCGCTAAAGAACCAGAATGTCCATCAAATACACCATAAAAGCTGTACATGTCTTTAATATTTAACATTTCACTAAACCTAGGCATACATGTATGACGATCTTCCATTTTTCGTGGTTTGTTCTTAATATGAAATTCAGTATAGGAAAAGGCGTTTGATGTTTTATCCGATTTATTAAAGCAATCAGCATAAGTTTTTAAATTCTCCTCCTTCGAGTTATCTGATAAGTGCAACAGAGCTTTATCCACCCACTGATTAATGAATTTTTGCAATTTCAATAAGTCATAGCACACATTAACCGCATCAGTATCACCAATACTAAGACGCATAATTTGTAATTGGTCTCGAATCTTTGCATTCTTTAATTCTCCATAAATCTGCTCCAATATCAATTTTAATAAAGCCATTTTGAAATGTTCAGGACATTGTTTTACATGTAATTGCTGCCAAATTTGCATTAATATTTCAGCTTGTAATTCTTCGCCTTCCGTAACCGGATAGGTTTCATTATTACCCCGTGTTACACAATTACGCAACTCGGTGCCATTATCAAGTACATTATCACCTAAACTTCGTGATAATTCTCTTAAAAATGTTTTGAATTCTTCTAAATAAATACATTCATTTGGTCCAATACGTTCATTTGGTAAACAATTTGTTACTTTAGAGGAATTTGTGATTTCATACTTTGTATTGGACATTTTATATAAATGCGTGTAATGATATTTATTTATTATTATTAACGATATTAAACGTTGTCTCGCACTGATTATGTGGGCGATTATTTAATGTTTTTAAGAAAAATTGCTTACATTATATATATTTTTCTATTTTTATTCAATTTTTACGATTTTTGTTTATTTTGTTTTTAAAATTTCTAAATTCTAATGAAATGAAAACAACAACAACCACTACCTAATTATGATAAGGCAGTATTGCCAAATCTAGAATTTATTACATTTTTTTTGGGATTTTCTTAATTTGGGGTTTAGTTTGGAAATTTTGATTGAGTCATCCATCCATGAAAATGAATTTAAATAATTTTCTCTTTCAGCACGACAACGATCCGAAGCATACCTCCGAATTGGTAAAGGGTTACTTACAAGATAAAAACATTCCATAGTTAAATTGACCCTCTCAATCCCCTGACCTTAATCCGATTGAGCATATATGGGCTTACATAAAAAGAAAACTAGGGAATACTAAATATAAAAAATCTGAAATATGGAAAAATATCTCTAAAGTATTACGTGAAAATCTTTTTACAGCATGGATAATAGGTTAAAAACTGTTTTTATTGTCTAAAGGAAAATATACAAAATGTTGAATAAAATATTCCATCTTTTTTTAATGTTGTATATCTTAAAAATTTTAAAATCAAAAACTAGTAAGACTATATACAGTTTCTATTTGTATTAGTAGTGTTCTATGGATGAAAATACATTTACTCAAATTCTAAATATATTTACATATATTCTAAATATGGATAAAAGATATCAAAAAAAAAAAAAAAAAAACACTCATAATAATATAAAACACTTCGATACAAAATTTTCCGTTACTTAAATTATTTGTAAGAGCTTTATAAATTTTTTTATAATTTAAATGCGTATTTTTAAAAGCTCTTAATTAAGTGTCAATTTTTTAAATTATGCATTTGTTTTTTTATATTTCTTAATTTAAATTTAAGAGCTTATTTTGTGTTTTTGTTTATGTTTTCTTTTCTATTAAAAATTATAAAAATTAAATAAAAAAAATTATGGGGGGTATAGATATATTAAAAAAAAGAAACGCTATAATTTTTGTAAAATTTAAATTTTATATTTATTCTTTAAAACTTTCAAGTGATTTAGTCTTAAAATATTTATTTTTAGAGATTTCCAAATTTTTTTTCTCTTACTGTATATCAGATGCAAATTTCGTTCTTATAGTTGAAACGGGAAATAACGAACATACCCGAAGAAAATTTGATTACAAATTCAAAGATTCTTATGGGAAATAAAAACATTAATAAGAGTTTGAATTGTGTTATAAATAATAATAATTGTATAATAGGTTGTAAATATAAATATGGAGCTTATAATGTCAATTCTTTTATAAATCTTATTAAATCTGTTATTGTATCATATTCAAGATCCAATCTGAACAGTTTATTAATAAAGGAGAACATCGTATTCATAAAACTGAGAATGTTTTAAATTTTTTTGCGTGAGAAATCTATATCTATATATATAATCCATGTATCATATTGTCACGAATTTAATCCGATTGAAGAACTTTTCAATCATTAAATCCAAGTATAATACAGTAAGGATTCCTTATCGTGAACTAAAAATTTAAAACTTGCATTAACAAAGTCACGGATTCAGAGAATTATTTATTCCTCTTGAAAGTTTGTAAGGAAGCGAACTTCCTTACCCGCTTCGAACGTTAAAGTAGTTTTTATGTTAATGTAAATAAAAACTAACTAACCTATCTATATAACTCTAGTTAAGCTCATTAAAATCTTACATTAAAAACTCGAGGCTTGTTATTTTCACGCAAAATTGTAATGCAACGCTGCATGACTTCGTTTTACAGCTTTATATAGAAGTACGAATATAGCTTTCAGTAAGTCACTCTCCTAAGTAGACACACCTCGTGGTGAAAGCTTTAGATATCAACCCATTGGTGTGGTAAGCCAACAGCTATAAAAGTAACGCTCAACCAGCAATCTTTCTTTTAGTTGTTCAACAGCAGTTGAAATGGACAATTAAGTCAAAGTAGTAGTAGTTCGTCCGGACCGAGGTCCGTAAGATAACAGTGTGCGCTTGCATCATTATCTTATAGATCTTCGGCAAGAAAAGGATGCTCGTTTCGCAACTGACCAGTGATTAGCAGTTAGCTATCAGCCGTCCGGAACGGAATCTTTGAAATAACAGTGTGCCCTTGCATCATTATTTTATAGACTACCAGTCCGAAATTATATCCCGGCCTCGCAGAACCTAGCAATTTGTTACTTTCGATACGAGGACTTTCGCACATCAGTATCACCAATACTAAGACGCATAATTTGTTATTCGACCACTTTTTATGTGACGCCTTGTTTTGATAGGACGTTATATACATGTATTAACCGAAGTTATGTGGGATACTTGATGCTGGGTCGTGGCCTATTGTAATGTTTTTACTAGTTTCTTATAAGTTATTCTATGTATTCTTTTCATATGAGCGGAATATGAATACCACCTGAGTAAGCGGACCACTATAGGGAAATTTGTTCTATGTGAACATTTACGGCAGTTAATGAGAGATGCGATGGTTTTCTTTCATCTAAAATAGTGTACTTTTCGATTTAAAACGAAGTCTCCAGAGAGAGAGAGAGAGAGACTCAGACCTCAGAGAGAAACAGACCTAAGAGCAATATAAACGGAATTTCTAACGAACATATACTATTGCCTTATTTGTTATAGGTCCCTAAATTTGTTTATCAATGACATTAGCATTAAATTGTAAAGTTCATAATAATGTTAAAAAAGATCAAGAGGTTAACAATAATAATATATTGTTTTAAAATCACGTTTCTTTATTGTATTTGCATTAAATATTCCCTCCCTGTGTACATATATGTAAATATTTTAAACAATTATAAAATGTAAACTAATTTAAAGTGAATATGTGCTCTATAATTATAAGGTCATAAATTACATTAAGATAATAAGCTGAAGCTAAAGGTTATACGATTATATTATTTAAAAAAAGAAAACATTGAGAAAAAAAATGAAAATTACATTTCGTAGCTACTGACAGGGATTGATGGAAGCACCTTATTAAAAATTTCGTAATAAATTAAATAAATATAATACATAATAAATAATTTACAAAAATATAAAACGCTAAGCTATATAAATATCTTTTCATTTTAAGCTCATTTGTATGTGTGTAATATAATTAAAGCTAAGTACATTTAAACTATAAACAGAAAAGAAGAAGGATACGCCGATAATTCATTGAGATTACAACATACAATTAAAACTTTTATTATTCGTTGCTTTTAATGAGTGGAATTTTTTTGTTGAGATAGTTTCGTGTATGTTTCACTATATACTTTTTTATATTTATATATTTAAAATGTGTGTGAGTAAATATATCAACACTTATACAAAACTATATGAATTTGTTGGTTGTTCAATACTACTTGTTAATTAATTGTTAAAAATTTTCTTTGTAAAATATTTTCGGTTGTTTTATATACTTTAGATATATGAAAGCATATATATACGTGTGTTGTATGATTCTACTTTAGATATATGAAAGTATATATATGTTGTATGATTCTAGGAGGCTTTTAGAAATTGTGGGTTTCAGTATGTGAAGTACAGTACTTTGTTAGGCGTTTTATTTGTTCTTTTTTTTTTTCTTTCTTAAATTAAATTATAGTTTTTAAAGCTACTACATAAAAAAGATAACATTATATTTGAACTTATATTGCTTTTCATTTGATCTAACTTTCAGGATAATAGTGATTTGTCATTCAAATCATTTGAAAATTTTTTCTTTTTAGCTAAAATATAAACTTAAAAATTTGAAAACAAAAAAATTCGAAGAATTATTTTAACTATTTCAAATAATTTTAGACAACTTTAGAAAATACAGCTAATTTTCAAGGCAAACACGTTGCTTGTTTCATGGAAGTAGGGAATAGTTTAGGCTGAAAATCACTCTGTTAAAAGCTAAACATAAATATATGTAAATATATATATATATATATATATGCAGATGTACTAAGGATGTCACTATGGGTGTCTAAGATTTCTTCTATACCCACCACACCAAATATATGAAACTTAACAGATTTTTATTACGGACAACATGGCATACCATTTCAAAACTTCCGCTTTCTTTAAACCTTTGCCTTAAAATTTTTGATTTTACTTTCCGTAGGTGAATCTTAAAAACCAATTATAAATAGAATTGCGTAGACAATTCGTACAGCGACATAGATCTATTATAGTCGTCCGTCTTCGGATTTTTGTGAATCCCGCCCCCTTCTTTGGTTCAGAGCACCATACCGTGTCTGGCGTTATGAAATGCTCGGCAAACATATGGTGTCTGATTCTGCTAGTGGCCTCACATTCACATAGAATATGATCGGGCGTCTCATTCGTCCCTTGGCAGAATCTGCGTGAGTCGGTAGCGGACATATTCATATTTTTCAAATGACATCTGAGGAAATTATGACTCGTGTAGAAGCCTGTGACCAAAAGCAGATCGCTTCGTCTCATTTCCAGTAGTTTATATTCTACACCAGAAGGTTTTATGAATCTTTTCGTCTGTTGTTGTTCTGATAGGTAACCTTACTCTTGCAGGAACTTTCTGTGTACACTTTTCTTGGTCGACATGCGACCACCTCGCGTGCTATTTAATGAATAATTGAATTAACCTCTTTCGTTTTACTTTCCATTTCCGTACGTTTGAAAGCAGAGGAATTATATGAAATATTTTTACGATTACTTTATTACAAACCCTTTCGTCATACATTAAGACCTGCGTGAATAGCCAAATATGAACGCTTCTACGGTGTTTGGTGAAATCAAGTGGGATATGTGTAGCATGACATCCTAAAAGGGATTAGAATAATAAATCGGTCGCTATAAGTATTGTTGGATATGTAACTATAACTTTCACATCTAGCAGCATATGCTGGTTTTACTTTCGGCTGTAAAGCAAACTCCAATAATACTTTAACATTTCAAGTTTTCTTTTCTTTGGACGCATCAACTAAAGTGACTTGATTCTATGCGTTCATCGTTTGCTACAAAATTGCGGAAAATTTTGCTTAATGATGGGCAATATTTTGAAGCATGCGTACTTATAACAGTAACCAAACGATGAAAATTAACATAAGGCTCCCAATGTGGTCTATTTAGTGTGTTATACCTTAGCTATAGGATGAGATAAGAACTTAAAAACTGTATGTATATTATATACAATAAAATTTTTTTCGTTCGTACTGCAAATTATTACTTTTAAGTCTATAATGTATTTTCGATAAAGACAATTTTTGCTTTTGGAGTTTGGATAGGGCAAAAAACAGAAAAGTGTGGTGGGCATCAAAAAAGTTCGTCCTGAACCGAGCATTATTATTTACGTTTTTTTCTTTTTAGGAGAAGATATGTTAATATTTCAAATGCTAAGAAAGGAAATCAATTTTACATTACATTTTTTTCATGTGCTAAACGAAATACAAAAAAAAGTATTAAAAAATACAAATATACTTGAAAACCGAAATTGAAGTTCATAATTAAATTTTATTTATAGAAAGAAAAAAACTTTTACCTTGACTTTATTATACCAAAGAGTTTTTGGTCCAGAGATTCGGAGAAAAGAGATAGTTTAGGCTTTCCAGTTTATACGGTATTCATCCACCATTAATAAATGTTGACTTGTTAACCAACCTTGATAGAGAAAGAAATGTTACGTAAACACTTAGTGAAGTATTGTATTGCTCGTTTATAGAGACGAAAAGAAGTACCTTCTTGTAATGCCATATTATAAAATTCCTGCCATTTATTATGCACTTCCCAATATTTTTCCTTGATCTGATTGCGATCTTGGAGATATGAGACAGCAAAAAAATAAGCTTTTAGGACATCCTGTGGTTGAGTATCAAAATGTAAATAGACTCCAAGAAATTTTTTGCTTTCCGCTATGATGAAACGTTCGTGGGGATCAAATGAGGAGATTATGTTTTCGATAACGAGGCTATTTTGATATTCATCTACCAAATGTTTAATAGAAAGACCTAAGCGTATATTAAGAGAAACCGAAACTGTTTGTCCCAACGTGACACGTTCCAGTTTATTGACCTATAAAGGTTTTAAAGTATACCTTTTCGTCTTTAAAACATAGTCACTTTACTTGTTTTGGCGGTAACATTCTTCCAGATTTGAAATATTCTTCCAAAGTTATTAAATAGCGTGATTCGTTAAAGGTTTTTAAGCAAACTGCTTTAACTGCTTTCAGGTTGGCGTACAAATGCAGCGCAACGACAAATGCAAACACACTGTATAACACGCTTTAAGAAAATATAAAATTTTTAAAAATAATACATTTGAAATCTTAATAATTGCTTACCCGGGGCTCTTAATGATTGTTAAGAAATAAAGACCAACGAAAGAGGCTATTAAATTAACACATGTTTCTTGAGAACTGTCTTTTGAACTAACATCTGCTAGATTTCCACGCACAGCTTGATGTTGTGTTAGAGCTGCCCTGGTAGCGCCACCTGCAAAAGTTACATTTACTTTCTTGCAAAATTCTTATGCTAGTTAACAAACCAATTACCTGCAACACCGACTACAGCCTTTAGCACGGTTGTGCCGCATAAAATATATGTACTCAAATGAGGATATTTAGGAAGCACATAAATCTCTATGCCCATAGCACAATCATTGAGAAAATCGGCTCTTAGTCGCCATTTTTTACTTTCCACATCTAACTGGGCTCCTTTCCACCAAGAAAACAATATACGCCCTAAATGGCCGCTGCCTTCTTTCAATATCCAGGTAACTGTTGCAGAATATGCATTTATATTTTCATTACCGACTCCCAGACCTTTCAGTATGGCGTGCGTGCACAACGTTCCTAAAGTTCAAATGAAATTAAATTTTTACTTAAGCCGTTGTGCGCTGATGTATTTGTAACCTTAAAAACACACACCGCAAATGGTACTGCTGAACGCTTGTACTGTATCCCAGATTTGATAGGCGGCATAGTCTTCGCTAACACTGTCGGGATAACCTTTCGGTAAAAAAATTTGTTGCATCAAACGGAAAAGAAAAAATTTCTCACGTATCACCAATTTATCGGTCCGCAACGGCACACGAACTATAGACTTTTGATCTAAAAATCTTTGTGAGAAACACTTGCTAGTGTTAATAATCATCGCTAACTTACCGGCCGGTGTGACATATAATATTTCTTCACCTTTAGTGCCATACTGTTCCCTAAAGTGTATTTTCATATTTATCAATTAAAATATTTTTTTGTATCACTTTTTCATTGGTTTAGCTTAAATGAGACCGGAGGAATGCATTTGTATTGGTGAATATTAAATGTCACACACCACAGACCCTACTTTCTCCCGACAGATTATTTGTTGTTGGAATGTTAGCTGCTTATTTGCTTGTGTATGAATAATTAATTATTAGGAAACTTGATAAGTTTTTCTTTTTATTTATTGGAATTTTACTTACTAAGGTTATTTATTATTGTATGTCAGACACTTTTTTATACGTGGCGTTTGACATAAATTCTATGATGACGATTTTCGCTGCTTAAATTCTATAAAATCACACTTGCTGTATATTTCACTTAGGTAATTGACGTTGGCGTTTAATAAATCGGATGATTTTATTATTTCAATTTAATTTTCATTTAAAATAACTGATCACAATTTTTGCTAAACCTCTACTTGCGTTGTTGAAAAAAAAAATTTAATAATAATCAGAGCTGCCAAGTGTTTACGTTTATTTTTTGTTGTGAGGATTGTGCTGCCAAAGTACACGAACGATAAACTGAAATGCTCTTTCTTCTTAAAGCAGGGCAGTTAAAATCCAATTATAAACATAAAAGAACACAAATAAAAGTGTGCAAAAAAAAAGCAAGAGAGCACCGTGTGTGTTATTTTAATATAGTAAATAGTGTAGGTGTAATAACCTACATAATAATATAAAATCAATAATTAAATACACCACCGGTTGCGTTATGGGAATAGCAACCCTGTTTACAAACACCTATTTTTGTATATTTATTTTGTTGGTGTAAAGATGGTACAAGTGTACAAAACAAGGGCGAATTCAAAAGGAAGTACAGCGAAATCAAAAAAAAACATATGAAATTGTTTACAAATCAAAGAGATCTATAGCGAATTCAAAAGAAAACATTTGCCATGCACGTGCTATTGTTTACGTTTCAAAAGTAAGACCTATATGTATTTTGTTGCCGTCAAAAGTAGTACCGGTTGTATTTTGTTGTTGCATTTTGCACACATCTTATTTGTTTACTTTATTTTTTGCTACTTCGTTTATTTATCATCATTGATATATATATGAAAACTGTTACTATTATTATTATTATTATTATTGTTATCGTCATTATCATTCATGTTTAAAATTGTTACTATCGAAAATGTAATAAATTCCTTTTTTTAATATAAATTGAATTAATTTAAATTAAAATATGTTCACAACAGGGAATTTACTCTCTATGATAAGAAAAAATATCTTTTGAAAAACAAAGCTAAATAAACGGGTAATTAGTTAATTGAATTCATTTTCCGAAAAAATGTTGGAACAATGAGCTCAAACCGAAGACCAAAGCGAATATTACCGATGATAATAGAAACAAGTTTTGAGGAATTGCCAGATTTTATTCTCTTAGAAACCAGAAACTGTTGATTTTGATAATTTAAACGATGTCGAGGACAAAGGCTATTCGAATTGTGAGTTATAATAAATAAATACATAAATTATAATTATATTTTTAATTTAATTAACCTTTTAATTCACCTTTTAATACACCAAATTGGTCGAAGGACACACCTACAGTACTATGTAAACGTGAGGTCATCTCTTCTTTTCAAAAGGAAACAAAAAAAAAATTCTTTTTTGCTCATTATGCATAAACTGTAGTAGATAAATGTACAACAATTTTAATGCATATTCTACGGGCGATGCTGTAATACCTGAAGAAAAATGGAAAAAATTGACCACGTTTAGCGTAGCAACAAGCTTCTTATTAACAGGCTGACGTTCAATCACACGATATGCAATGATCATCTATTCAAAATTAACATAGTGAATAGCCCTTTATGTACATGTGAAGGCTTACAATCTCTTGATCATATCCTATTTGTCTGTCCGAATTACACCACTTCTATTCGCCATTCCACACTTCGCAAGTTGAGTACATGTGGTCTTCGTGACCACAGCGTTCTTCAGCTTTTGCGTTCTCACCTTTGCTTGCTTCGTAATCTTTTCTTATTTTAAATCATATCATCAAGACGTATAAGCGTGTACCGTGTAATTATGAATCTACTTTCTTTTACACTTTCTTACTCTCACACACATCAATTCCTTCCTATGACACTTTCTACTCATGTACTACATTGCTTCTTATGCAACGGAATTTACTCCTCGCTCTTCGCTTCTATCCTACGTGGGGGACAATCAATACGCGCACGTATGACAAGCAAAATTCGAAGGACTTTAATTAAATAAAGCTAAATAAATAAATAATAATATTATAGATCAAATCTAACCCGAACTTTACTAAGATCTAAGCAAACAGCTCTGCGTTCACATTGGGCCCTTTTCACACAGCTCAACGAATTTTCGCTTGTTGATTTGCTGTTTAGAGGAAGAAGAAGAAGAAGAAGAATAAGAGGTACACTGATAACAATTTTAGAGATTTAATGAAATGGACAGACGTTCGGCACATGTTGAAAAACCCCCGAAATTTGATCACAAATAAAACTCTTTGTCTTTCGAAATATTTCGTTTTTTATTTCATTAATATTTGAGGCGTGCTGTGAATGTGTACTAAACTCTTTTCTTCTACTGTGCGATAATAAAATTCATTTTCTTATGAATAAAAGTGGCGTAGCATTGTACTCATTCCACGTCAAGGCGAGCTTTAACTAATGTAAGCAACTGATACGAATTTGTTAGTACCTGCGACGAGGTAAGGAAATATTATGTCAAATAGAAGTTAGGTAAGCAATATTTGTATTTACCGATTGAAAGCTTTCCATTGAGACAGCGAAAAATTTGTAAGCCATCAATTGGGCCGGTCTCTGTGCTCTGGCCATGGGAATTAACAACATGCGTTGGTAATATACGCTCCCGTTGTAATAGGGATGCTGGGCTAAAGCATCACTCATATCGAGGCTCTACATGCAAATGAAAACGAAGTATAAAAAGTAAGAAAATTATAGTCGTTATCTTTTATACCCATTACCGTTATCCGTTAAAAGATAATAAAGTAAAAGAACCTGGTTTTAATGTTCTATGACATGGAGTGGGCGTGCCTCCTTTTTCTATTTTCAGTTTGGCAACACTGCGCCCACATTGTGGTCGTACTGTAGAACAGTGTGCGAAGAAATTTTGCAATTTCTTTTTCTTATTCTTATTGTTTTATAGCTTTACGCCTTTAAAGAATAATTAATT
>KK502451.1:0-23375 GCA_000688735.1 Glossina austeni
AAAAAAAAAAAAAAAAAAAAAAAAAAAAAAAAAAAAAAAACTAATAATAATAAAAGCCATATGAAAACACGTTGTATTTGACAACAAACACGTTTTCAACCACTGTAAACAGCTGAACGTTATAGCATAATCGACATGCTTTACTTACATCGGATTTACGAAAAGCAAGTAAAAGAAAGAGACAACTATAAGTCCGTGCAAAAGTAAAATTCTAAGGCGAAAAAAGAAATTAATATAGTTTTTGAAAGAATTTGAATAAATCAAAATCCCATAGCACTAAAAACCGCAACTTTTTCCGCTAAACTTCACTACTAAAACAACATAAAAATCGTTGTCTTATAAAAAAATAAAGAAATTATAATATATATTATAAGCTTCTTAACAAAAATCTGAAACAAGCATACGCAATGAGCAGGCGAATTTTAAAGGAGAAAACAAACTGTCAGATAAACGTTGGCATGGGATAATGTGAAAAGGCACATAAAGTCATGAGTTTTTACGTAAAAATCTTTCCTTGTTAGCTCCTTACTTACCATTTTATTTTAATGTTATTTGCAAATATCCAATAAATTCCTTTTCTATGTTTTCATTAATTTACAAATTTATCTATTTATATATATATATATTAGCACGTAAGAGTTATGCCCGCAGTCTTTTTTTTTATTTTATTTTATTTTTTTTTTTTATACAAACTCTCAGAACGTTTTGTATGAATTCTTAGAAATGAAAAAAGTTGGCCTTTGTTTTCTTATTTATAAGAAATTCATTGAAAATCTTAGTAAACTTGTTAATAATTGCGTTTACGTTGATCAAATTTCTATAACATAATTATTATTTAAGCACATTCTAATCTAAAATTGTTGTGGCGAAAAATTTCATTTCTCTTGCTTTTTCTTCTTTGACTATAAGTTACTTCACGAAATCTGTGGTGGCTTTACGACATTTTTTTCAATTCTATAGTTAGACTTTAAATTAACATAAACACTTCTTTTTAGTTTTTGTACTGTTATTAAAAACTCCGGCTTTTATTTTTCAATTGATATCACGCTTTTATTTTACCGCAACCACACGAGTGCCTTTTTGACTTTGCAGAGAATAAAATTCTATTTCTCAGAGTAAAATTTACTTTCCTGTATATTTTAATTATTTTTTAAAAATTGTTTCTCTCTCTATTGCATTCTCTCTTTTTCAGACTTCTCCTAGTATAAAAAAACAGAAACAATGCCAGATGCCAGCAATACCTAAATAAATTATGGCAATGATGGCAAATAAATGGGATGGGGGGTAAACTTCTTTTTGTTATAATGTTTGCAACGCCCAGAAGGAAGCTTCAGAGATTCTATAATAGAATTAGAGAATAGAGTAGAATAGAGATTCTACAATGAAATTCTGAATTGTTTAAGCCATGTCTGTCCGGCTGTCTATCTGTGTAGTGTGTATTGTTGATTTCTTCATTTTTGGAAAAATGTTGCCTTCAACTTTGGCAGAAACATTGGAAGTTCCTGCAGGCATGTTGGCATTGAAAGCGAGCGAAATTAGTCAAAATACAATAGTGAAGCGTAAACTGAACTCAATTCCGAAATTCTAAACAAAAATTTGTGTATTGTTGCTCATTATCCAAAAATTATAAAAGATAGAAGACTGAAAATTTTCCACATTTACGCTTTTACGCCTATTAACCATAAGGTAAACCGGACAAAATTTCTAAAATTATTTCTTACATTCTTCATCATAGGTATCAAATGGAAGGATGTCGAGAGCACAATGCGGCAAGCCAAGTGTGTTAAATCTTAATTAATTATGGTGCATATCATGGCGTTCTAGACTAATTTCTTTTAATGAAGTAAAAGATGAAAGATAAATTTTATCCCATTCACAGTTTTATGACAACAGATAAAAGTATGGGGCGCCACAATTTTTAAGGGTGGTGGACATGCGAAATTCGGCCCCAACCGAATATAATTTTCTCACTTGTTATATATTTATACAAAAATCGGATCAAGGTGCGCCTATAATATTTTTTTACTCACCTGTGAGTTACTTTTACCGTCTTCCCATTAGGTTATGAAATAAAATTATAGTTCTAGATGTATTCAATGCATTTATTCTTTTTTTTTTTAATAAGAGTGGAGTTTTTTATTTCCTTAAAGACGCAAGTCCTTGATAAAGAGTGAATAATCATTTGCGTTATCAACTGAAAACGGAATTGTTTTGTCACGGCTGCCCCAAATTGGTTTCAGAAAACTTATTTTTTTTACCAATAAACAAAAATTGCTCAGAGATTTCAATAAAGGAAGTAAGCGGGCGATCATCGCCAAGAGAATCTAATCATGTAGGCAAACTTGCTGGCGATCATCGCCAAATGCGCTCTCTCTGTTACGTCAAATCTAGCGACAATAAAATTGCTGTCGGTGAGAACAAATTTGCATTAGCATCGAGTATAAACCAAGCCAAAGTATCCTAAATCTCTCTCTTTTAGAGTTGCGTTTTGTCGAAAAACAACTGTAAAAGCAAAATATAAACAGCTGTTAGGAAATGAAATATAAATTCAAAAACTTAAAAAAATTAAAAAAAAGAATAAAATATGCCCGAAATAACATTTGGGAATTGTGAAGAAAAAGGAAAAAAAATTTGGTAAAAGTAGGTAGAATTTTATTTTTAAATAACGAGATAATTTAAGCAATGTTAACGAATATGTACATTTCCACCATAATATTTGGAAACTTCCATTTATGCTCGTTCATTGAAGAGGAGAACAATGAGAACCACGACGCAGAGGAAAGGATTACCATGAGACGGGCGAGAAAGACTCTACGGGATGCTTCTGATCGCCTAAAACTACCTCAAAATGAGTAAGTAAATTGTTTCAAATATTTATAAACGATGTATAAATATATGTTATATGGTTATATGTAAATTTATATAGAAGTCCCACGTTTCCAAAGCGGCTTTTGGTATGAGTGTTGGTGTTATCGGTATTGCGCTAAGCCATGACTCAAGAGTTGTTGGCTTCAGGAGGTTGCCTGCAGCGATCATATCGTAAGTATTGGACAAGCATGTTATCAACCATTGTATCAGAGATGTTACAAGAGGTGGAAACCAAACTTTATGTGGAGTGCACCTAAAGGACCGTAAGCGCGGTAACGAAGTTGTGGCCTTACCAGAAATTTGGTATTCCGAACGGAAAGTAATTAAACTTTTTGTTCTAGAATAATCGGCCAGCGGGGTAACCAACCTGTAGTCTAAACGTTTTAATTATAAATTTAGTTTGCTTTTCAAGCAGTTTAAAGAGAATAAATTCTACACATTTTATATTTACTTTTGCTTACATCGATTTCTTATATATTATCATAGTTATTATTAGCACGGCAACTTTATGAAAAGTAAAATTCTTTCAAATTAAATTATAAACATTAGAATTCTAGATTGCAAGGCTAACGTAGGCTTTTGCTTGCAAAATTAGATAAACGCCGGCTGCATAAGGCACTTTTGTTTTTTTATAAAACTGGCAGTTATTTGTGCTTTTATGACTATTCCACCATGGTGGGAAATTTCGTTTGCAAGAGAACGAAACGATTTTTCTGTAGATACACTTTACTAAATTTGTGACTTTCGCAACAATGCAATAAAGACTGAATAACATTTTCTACAGTTGGTGTTTGGCCTGACAGATATTGCCTTCTATTATACTATATATCATTAAATTACAAAAACAAGTATGTGTTATATGAGTTGAATCTCATAGTTTGGATTTAATCAATTTTATCTAAGTTGCGTTAGCTGTGCAAGCATTATGAAAACGTTCGCAATTGAATTCATTTTGCTTTCAAACTTGGGCGCTTTTTCGAATGCAATAATAAATGGGATTTTTCGTCAACGACCAAGCAGATTGCCGGATGGACGGAAAAGAGTAATTTGTCTCGCAAAAATATCGTTATATGCATAAAATTATGAATCGCTTAAAAAATACAACCCCATCTTTCCTTTATCGCTTTTGCGCTCTCTACTCTTTTCATTAGTCTGTTACGTCAGTCTTTCGTAAGATTTTCTCTTTTTTTTTTTTCTTTTTTTCTTTCAAGTGTTTCTTGTTTACATCCCAAAAAACAAATATTCAAAAAAAAAAAAAAGAAGAAATTTTCGTGAATTATTTATTAAATATTCAAAATTAAATGGCATACGATTCAAAATTTGTTGTGTAAATGGTTAAAAGTAAGCAGAAAAAGCGGAGAACGAAATGTTTGGACCATATCCAAACGATTATAGGGAAATTGCTGATAAATTTCGGAAAACGTGTTGCTACAAATATCTGACATCGCCAGTGCTAGCAGCGTCCCGTTGCGGCCCCTGTTTTGGTCAGCAAGAAAATTATTATGAGTTACCACAGTCTTCCATACCCCACCCGCGATCGCATCGTTCTCAGTCTAACAGACATACACGCAAATGCAAAAATGTTTGCGATGAAATACGTTACAATCTATGGTTAGCTTCAACAAAGTCTAGTATTTACATACCCGACACAGCCACCAAATGGTTTGAGGGCCAACAACAATTAAATGCCTTGGCATATAGAATGCATTATTGTAAACTGCAGCCGAATTCGCTACCAGCACCATCGGATGTAAAACGTCCGCTACGCTTAATGGGTTATTCAAATGACGGGGATAATGCAAAATATATGTCACCGGAATTTGCCGACTTATGGAATAGACATAATGAAATTATGCGTAGATTGCATTTCATATCAAATTTTCCGCCAGAATATCGCCCTAGAATTTTAAAAAACCGAAGACAACGACTGGCGAGTGGTAATGAACAAAGCGTCGAAAAATTCGTTACCCCTCGAATGTCATTATCCAAATCCGTTAATCCGTTTTATCCAAATGTAGATGAAAAAAGCAATTGCGAAAATCCACTCAGTTCGGACTGTCTGACATGCGATCAAGGTTCTTGCTACTCGAAAGCACATACAAAAGCCAAATCTTGTCAGGAACTGCCTGAGAAGAAGAAAACTTCCCGTAAACGCAAGCGAAGATCGTTTAGTTCAGCATCACATAGTGAAAAATCAAAAATTCTGCGGGAGATTTGGAAAAAGCCGAACGCTACCGAAATGCGTGAATCAGAAGCATCGTTTCGATTATATAAGCAAGAGTCCAAGCATATCCCATTATTTAAGAGTGAAAATAAAATGGAAACTCAAAGTTCGCTACTGCCCTCGATATTAGAAGAAACTGAAAATAAAAAAATGATACAAAAGCTACGACCGCCGCCTGCACCACCCAAACCAAGAACGAAATACATTTTAAGAAAGCAGGAAAAGGAATTTGTCGGCAAAGCACTTAAGATAGTACCTAATTTAACTGCAAACGTATCAAAAAAAGCATCACATTGTAAAAATATATCTCCGCCGCTCCATCTCTCAAAATTAGTTAAAGAACTATCATTAAAATCATCTCCCCGCTTGTCTTACAACCCGATAAGGTCAAGTAAGTCGTAAAAAGTAATTTGGCGCCATCCTCAACTAAATCGCCGCCAAAGACATATGGCAAAAAAACACCGGCAGCACATTCAGTCCCCCTTCCTAACAAAAACTAAGTCCGAACTTATCAATGTATTTCCCGGAATCGCTGAATAGTACGACAAACGTGGGCTATTCTACCAACCATTAAACATATAGAACACGGTTGAAGCAAACGTATTTTGCACGTACACGTTCCGAAATTTAGCCGAGAGAGATATAGCAAGACTGAAAATGTTCGCAACCTCTTACTTGGATAAAATATTTTTGCTTAGCAAAGTGATACGTTCGATAACGTCACAGCGAATCATTTAATTGAACGGCATTAAGACGACTATCGGATGGATAGGTCTTGGCTTCAACCAATTCACACGCAATTTCATTTTTCTTAATATGCTTTATCGGATGGGTATACGCGAAAGGAATTTGGAATTTTTGAATAGAACTAAGCTTTCGAGAAGCGTCTTAATGGTTTTCATTGTCACAATTTCACAAAAACTTTTTATTAACATTATTGGCTGACATTGCGAATTTCTCGCGCATAGAAAAAAAAAAAAAAAAAAAAAAAAAAACCATTTTGGCTCCGACAGTTCAAGAAAAAAACATACCATTCGATTTAAACATTGCGGAACATGGAAGCTGCATGAGTCAAGGTCAACGAATCATGTAGATCGATAGTTTATATTAATACCACTATTATATATATATATATGCGTTAAGAACTGTTTTAGAAGCCAGCGCTTACCCGCCAAAGTTAATATTCGCGATTACAAATTATTTCATGAATTTTGATTCGCCAGAGAAGGAGCTTTTCAATGCTTCATAGGAAATGCTTATTCTCTCTCATAATCAAATAAGAATTGCAATGAGATAATTTGTAATCGCACAATATTCAGATCAAGTGATGGCTATAAAATCGATTCTTCAATTATAAGCCATATCCATATCCATTATATCCATATCCACTTGAGTTTGTTAATATCTTTTAAACTCATTTATTTTCAATTTTACATAAACAAAAATAAACCGAAAGTTTTACAATATCAAGTTCTTAGTTTTTATCATATCCTCCAGATAGTACTAATCCAGCATTTGATCGTTACATTAGCAGATGTTCCCTCGTTCGTGCATGGAATAATAATAAATTTCCTTATTACTGGCAAGCTTGCCTGTCCTATCTTTTTTTTTCCTTTTTTTTTTATTCTGCAGGCTATCAGCGATCAAGCAATGGACTTAAATCCGAAAGTATCACAAAGATCTGTTATGTAATAGCATTATGTGAACTTGTTGATTATATGGTGTATGAAAATTTAACAAAGCCCTGCTCTTCGTACTCACTCTTATAAGTGCACTCATTATTTTCATTTGTATCGATTAACGATTTGGACTTTAAATCCACGACGTAAAGGACATAAATCAGCAGACGAGTGCATTCAATAAATATTGCGTCTGTGCTTGAATTTATAGCGTAATGTTACTACATGTCGAAACAGTTGCATATGCCTTAGAAAAATATTGAGGTTATGTGCAAACTTCGTAGTCGTAAAATGGCAATTATCATTGATCAAAACCTTGACTTATAAGATGTCCGCAATGACCAATTAAAACGAGATTCATTTCGTTAAAGATGAAAATCGCCGTAATTGCTTTCGCTTTGAAAGGCGCGAATGCGTTTACGATGTTGATCGTATGGTACCACATTATAATACCTTTGCTGATTTAATGCCTCAATCGTCTTTGATTGAGAAAAAAACAAACTAGAAATACTACAATGGGACGCGGCCCTCCATTAAATACCTATTCTGTAACATTTCGTTTCATACAGTTATTTATATAATGCTTTCTTGAAAAAAGTCTTTATATGGGGAGTGGTCGAAAAAATGGTCCGATTCGATTCATTTTCATTAGCGATGTTTTGATTTCATCAAAATTTCTCAAAAATTGCGACCTGTAAGTTGATAATAGTAAACTGACAAAGAAATCAATTTTATCGAATTTGGACCACGTAGATCTATTTTTTGGATACTTTCGGGAAATCAATACCTTTATATGTAAAAAAGACCTAATTGTTTATGCTTTATGATGAAAATTTTTTGCATGGGCCAAATTTAAACCACACTGATCCATTTCTTGACCCCACTACATATAAGAACAATTAGTCCTTCAGAAAAAGTTTTAATTTTTAATAACTTATGATAAAAACCGTTCTCGGTATTGGATCACGTAGGTCTAGTTGTTAGACCGCATCATATATAGGAGTCATTTTGTAAGGCAAGCTTTTATACTGAGAGAAAATGTTTTTTCTAGTTTTTTATGATCGAAGATGAAAAATAATATCATTTTGAAGAAGTAAATTATAATTATATGGTCGGCCTTGGCCGACTATAATGTCCTTACTTGTTTTTGAGCCAAAATGGGGCAATGTATTGAATTTAAGCAAAATATCTTTGTAATGAATATGACCATAGTCAATACGAAAATATATCAATAGATGGCGGACAGACAGACGCACAGACTGGCTTAAATCGATGTTGAAACGACCGTGAATTTAGAAAACAAATTTGAATGAATTTAAGGCGAAGAATTTCTAAAAATTATTCCAAAATATTGATTGATTGATATAGTAAAGGACGCGTTCATATGTACCCGCAGAGTTTGGATAAAGGACAAATTCGTGTGATGTAGGATATAGAAGATCATCATTACTCTTAATTTCCGAGAGTAAAGAACCTTGCAAATGATGATTAAAATAAAAACACTTTAACTTTCATATGTCGAGTCGTTTGTCCCTTAAAAGACAACTAAATGTCGTGGTCCCTTACAAGATTATGTTCCAACACTCAGGCGGGATGTAAATGTCATGTTCAGATAAAAGCACTCAACGAAGTAGACCAAGCCGCGTTATTTAAAAAGAAAAAATTCCAAAATATTTGCATTTATGTTGAAATATCTACGTGCGTTAAAAAAAATTAGAGAAAAATCCGCAATGGGTTTCGATCTTACTATGGGAGAAATCTATCAAATGGACTTTAAGGCAAAATTCGACATGTTTTAGTAGCACATTATGGAAACAATTTCGAATTTTTTATTTATTATCATTTATTAGGTACATTGTTCACCAGTATATAAACAATTCATTAAAACTTGTATTCGAAAACTTCTGACCGACAATTAATAGCTTCTTCACTTTTTACTAGTTTAAACAAAGCGATAGTGAGGTTTTTTACTATATACACCTAGCGATGGAAAGAGTAAACACGTTAAAAATCTAATCTGCTGAAATCTGCTGATTTCGAAAGTTGTCTTAGGGTATTACAAATTGCAGCACTTTATGTCGAACCGGGAGTCAAGGATTCTATTTTTGCAAAATGTTACGATGAAATAACTTTCTATACAGTACGACAACACTCGAGTAATATTCCCTTAAGGAGATATATGTGATTCATTAGGGCGAACACAATTACGCGGTTGAGTTAAGAATTATTAGCGAAGTCATTCGCATTATTTGTAAAAATCTGTTGTCTTCCTTCGAGTAAGCCGCCCATTCTTCAACTCATTCAAGCCAGTAGCGCTAGTAGTCACCGCATTTGTTTTAGAAATCTTTTGAAAAACTGCAAGATGTTATTTCGAAAATTTAATATCGTCGCAGTCAATTCAATCGTGCTAAGGTGACGAATATCTTCTTTTTCTCGGCTGAGCGGATGTAAATCGTTCTTTTTCGTTAAGGGCGAGTGCGGTGACTCTTCAGGATCTTTAGGAGCTTCTCTTTTTCTAGTCGCTCTTAATGAACGGCGGTCTCTTCCTTGCATTGAGCGTATCTTACTTAGAGTATGTTTAAAGGACTCTGAACTTTGCCCCATAATCCCCATACTTGGCTTTTTCCATATAATTTTGTACGATTTTTTGGACTTTTCCTCTGTTATTTGTTGAAGCGCACGTCGATATTTCAATGTAGATGGAGACTTTCTTAGTTCTGTTTTTTTAGATAACAGGCTCTGTCCGCTTCGACTTGATTCCTGAGTTTCCGTAGTTGAAAGAGGTTTATTTTCGACCCGATTAGATCTTAGCATCCGCAGTTTTGCTATTGAAGTCCTTTTTCTGTTTGAAGTTGACGCTCTGTAAGAGTTTTGTGTTGATTCACCCTTAGCTCCCTTTACTGGTGCATTGCTCTGTTACGAATTCTTGTTTTCAATACTCTTGCACTATATCTTTTCGGTTTGCGTTTAGATTTGCTAGTCTCTCTCTGTTTGACGTCATCCCATTTTAATTGCGGTCCAAAGTTTTCATAGCAATGGAGAATGCCGAAATACCGCTACTTTGCCGCTTTTGACGAAAAATTTTGAAAATTACAATTTTTTTCCATATAATACGACTTTTCAGAATAGAGCGTTATATGGGGAGTCATCGAAAGAGTGTCCCGATCCGAACCACTTCCGACCTGTAGCTTGAACACAAATTTACATGGTCAGACAGCTGACGGACAAACGGACAGACAGGCTTAGATCGGTATAATAAAATGTGGGTGTATCTTAAACCCTTCTACGTGTTACAGACGTCCGCACTAACTTAATATACCCTGCACCACAAGTGGTGTAGAGTATTAAAACCGGCATAGACTTTGCTAAGCGGTTTAACAAATTTGATTCTAATACTAATTCTCCCGTGCCTTTAGACACAGCCCGCTCAAGTTTTTCGGGGAACATCTTACCTTCGTATATTTGCTTAGAAGGTATTAACTTCCCTGTTAAAGCGTGCATCGACCCAGTATTACACTCGCTGTAAACAAATGTAAAATATGTCCTTCTAGAATAGAAATCAAAGTTTTCCGCTGATGTTAGGGCGGAAAAAAGTAAGGGCTTGAAAAAATTTTGTAAAAATGTCAATTTCAGACCTTTGGCCTTTTCAGAATTTTTGGAAGAATTAGTTTCTCCCATTGTCGTATACCCGCGCAATTCTTTAACGAATTATGTGATCTTCTGGCTTTGTAAAGCCATTGGTATGGCACGATGAGTAGCGCGATAATTTCTTCTTAAATGATATATTTCAAGAAAGCAACTAGTCTCTCTAAAGACATAGAAATGGCATTCGTAACAATCATCTCAAGGCGTTGGACATTGAATATAGACTCATTATACTCAGGCAATTTAACAATATTCTAATCACCGGCTACATACCTTCTTCTTGCTATGACTTCCAAGTTATCATCTTGACGAAAAAGAATAACCTGCCTATTAGCCTCCTCCTCCCTCCTCATCCTACAGATGTATTGCCTTAGTTTCCACCGCGCCTGGGGTGGTATCTTGAATCCGCTTTCCAAATTTGTTTTAGACGTTTGAGATGCGCCGTAGACAACATTATTGCTTGTTGATGTGCTATCAACTCAGCATTTGCCAAGGATCACATTCTCGTTGTCTGCTTTTTGGGCATAACATCAACTCTTGATTCTGTTAACATCAACATCTGAAAGTCTGTAAGCTACTCTCTTTGAATCTCCCTATCAGATTCCGTAATCTATTATAAGGCCTTTTTCGTTATAAAAACATAGCAGAACTTTCATAAGTGTTCCTCACGACTCCATGTTAAGGGATTTTTGTTTTAATTTATGTATTAACAAAACTTTCATCTTTCTTCCTGAGATAGGGGTATATGTACGCGCTGCACATGTCGCATTCGAAAACAACGGAACCATTCATTTGATTGAAGTGCAACTTGCACATAATATTTGCTTCGGCTAAAAGAAGCTACGAAATGTTAACGAGCTTCAACAGATGGCATTGTATGCTAACATTTGACTTATTGGACCTATTTTGAGTCAAATTTACATATAATATTTATTTTAGCTCTATAAATAATTTAATAATATTAACATGTAATATTTTTCATCTATATTTATGAACTGAGTCGCTAAAATTTCAGTTCAAACAGATTAAAAAATGAATAAACTAATGTATGTTGAACGCCAACGTTGAAAACCTAAACACAATTACTCAATCAATCTCTCGTCGGGAGGGCGGGCAGTAAGTACAGAATTTCATCATATTCTAGCAAGCATTTACATTGCGTTCGAGAAATTGTTCACATCGTTGTTTTACCCATTCGATCTGAAATAAATGCGATGCATGCAGCAACCCGTCAACATTATGATTAGCGATTGTGATCATCCCGGTATACATATACTCAACGAGTACATTTACGGCAATTGCGTCAACATGTTGGAGCTTACAACATCCTTTTTGTATTTCCTGCATACCAACTATATAAATGAAGAAGATCTATATAGTTCACTCAAGTGGTGTTTGCAGTTTTCGGGAGCCACTTACATTTGGACATAGCTGCAGAGTAAGGGGAAAAAATGTTGAGCATGAACTTATGAACCCAGATAACTTGACCGCCAATGTCCAAAGAAAAATCGCAGTACATTGCGAAAGTTACAGATTAGTTACAGTTATTTGCAAATGATGTTATGTTCCCTTACCTTTTGTTCGATGCGCATTTTGTTTAAAAGTCGGAGAACTAAGTTACCATTGTTTACCATTTTCCAATTCTCCTGAATCGATAAAAGTAAGCTTTCATCTACGCTTTGAGCGACCATACTATTCGATAAATATATACATGGAATATAAAATTATGAATATTGTAGGATCGAAACAGTAAAGGGGAGTTTGTTGCCGCAGAATGTTGATGTTGACGAAGTTAACTAATTGACAAAATGTTATCTTCGGTAATTTCTTGTTCATCAGGCCACATGAACTCAAAATTTTTGACAATTTAATTTTTATATTTAATGTGTACAAAAAAATCTTATAAAAGCACAGTTGCTTCCTTATGCTTACCTGCAGATTGTTTTTATCCTCTTCGCGCTAGGTAATAAAATGACATTATACTTGGACACGTATTCAATCCAATTTAATTTTTCTTAACAGAGATGTTTGATCGCAAGCCTGTTTTTTTTTTTTTAATTTAAAAAAGTAGCGTTCGGAGAGTTCTTCACAAAATTGAGAAAACAATGTTTTTCTCTTGTCTTTGTATAGTGTTGCCATTTCTTTAAGTATAGTCACCGTAAACATTATTACCATATGAAAATTAAAAATAGTGAAACAGAACAAAGCGATCGATCAGCGAAGCCTGGGAGGCCATTTAATCATTCTATACGTAATCCTATTATGTACACTTTCTGAATCAATGAAAAGATTCTAATTTTTAATTATAAAAAATACATCCACTTGATCCAATTTTGATACAATTAAGTTTTATAACAAGTTATTCTTTTAGAATAGACCTACGTAATCCAACTTCGGTAAGATTAATTTCTATTTCTAATTGCCATTATGGGGCAATTGTCATCATTTAAACATTTTTACCCTGTGAAAGTCCACTTTCGTACGGCTTTTATACGGGACGGAGTCCAAAAAATTACTTAATTGAATCCAAACTTTTCACATTAGTTTCGAATGCCGAAATACTATTTCCAAATTTCATGAAAATTGCTACAAAATAACGACCTGTAGGGTGAAGACAAGAATGCATGAATCAAGCGATCAGGCGGACAGACAGAGAGACATGCTTACACCAATTGAGAATATACTTTTGAATCGATCGATTTAATAAAATGAGATTTATCTTAGGTCCTTCTAAATAAGCCGCATCGCACCTGCTGTAGGCTACAAAAAGTGTTATCTTATCGCCGGTAATTTCTCTAGCAGCAGCCACATGTACTCAACACTTTTGATGATTTAAACTTGGTTTTCATACCCACCACTAAAGGACGGGAGGTATACTCACTTGTTATAATATTTGCAACACCCAGAAGGAAGTTCCAAAGACTCTACACAGTGTAGATATGCTTGACCAGCATGAAATTCTGAATTGATTAAGCCATATCTGTCCGGCTGTCTGTCTGTGTACCATGTATTGTTGACACTCTCGTGGTCACAAAAATGAAGATATCGCCTTCAAATTTGATGAAAACATTGGAAGTTTCCGCACGCACATTGATATTGAAAATGGGCGAAATTGGTCAGAGGACAGCAGTCAAGCGTGAACTGAACGCAACTACATCTTTCTAGACCAAAATTTGCTCATTATTCAAAAATTATAAAAGATAGAAGACTACAAATTTTCCACATTTACTTTATGAAAAACTCTACTATTTATGCACAAAAATGGAAAAAATCGCCTTCATGCCCATTAATCATAAGGTAAACAGGACAAAATTTCCAAAAGTATTTCTTACATTCTTCATCATAGGTATCAAATGGAAGGATGTCGAGAGCAGACTGCGATAAGCGAAGTGCGTTAAGTCTAAATTAATTGCGGTAGACATCACGATATGGAGGATAAATTTGTTCGCAAATTTCATAATTCATATAAGTATCATATAAAGGGGCTTGAAGAGCAGAAAGCGACAAGCTGAGTGTGTTTATTCTAAATTAATTATGGTGCACGTTACGACGTGATAAATTAATTTTTTTTACCAATACCTTTTAATGAAGTAAAAGATGAAAGATTTTATTCCGTATATAACCATCTATGTCCCCATCTTTATGGCAAAATTTGAATTATGTACCTCTGCCATTCTGCCAATAATACATTTTTCGAATGTCTGCAAAAGAATCGTAGCACTGCCCGGAACAGCAATAAGTCGTCTATAGAAATACTGCTGCTATCCCACAGATGGCTTTTGCAATACGGAGTCGAGAGTTATCAAGCAATGATATGATTCTCTAATGGAGTTTTAGCTCTTATGTAGGTAGTAGGGTGTAGTAGAGTGTAGTAGGCGCACGCGACGATTGAGTGTCATATCTTAAAAGAGATTCGCCCCTAAAAGAGTGCGAGCCGTTAATGTGCTTTCATCAGGCGCAGAAGATTGTTCTTAGAATACGTTCGTTTCTTGTATCATCATAGTCATCTCTTCAACGTCTCGGAGTTTTATACACTTCACACTTCAGAAATTCTTGGATCATTGTAATATTCATCCCTCCGAGGTCTCGGTGTATCGTATTCATCCCTCCGAGGTCTCGGTGTATCGTATTCATCTCTCCGATGTCTCGCAGTCTCATATCTTTCGGGTCTGGATCACCAATAATGATAGCCATCTTTTCGTTATCTTGCAGACGCAGGTCTATATTCTGTTTTGTCTTCTTTGTCCCTTCCAAAGGGACAAATTATTTAACGGTTTTTCTTTCTTTCTTCTCACTCCAACGTTGTTATTAATTAGTAGTAGTTTTGTTATATAATAATACACCACATCTACCTGAACCGTCCAAAATACGGTCATCATAAATATATTCATGGGTTTTAACAATCCGTCTGCCCTCTGTCGCGATTGTTTTGCTTGTCGGATTTTTACTATGACATTTTGTACGGAGATTCACGTTTGTAGACGATGTGCTCAGTCGGCATCATATTTACTTATGTTTTAAATATACTAACGCATCCATTGTTTATCACTCGCATAAGCCTTCGAAAAGAGAGCAAACGATCTTTGCGGTCGCGATTTTAAGCGATTTTAAGCGCGACCGCAAATCTGTTCTGTATCAAAGAACACAAAGCAAAAAAATTCGAACAGTCTTCTCGACAATTTTTTTTTTTTCCTTTTTCTTTGAGATTTCAGTATCATTTAGATTTCTATTCATTTTTTTCTTTTTGTGCTTCAAATATTTAATGTGGTAAGAAGATAAAACTAAAAAAAAAAAAAAAGTAAATAAATAACAGGAGAAGAATTTATTTTGTAGAAGGAGTTTTCAGTCAGATTTCAGATTTATTTTCGCAAAATGAAACTTTCTGGTAGCACTGTTGAGTTCATCATATTGCATTTACGTTGTTTATCAACTGCAAACCTTGTGTGTCTATGAGCATAAATTTGCTAAGAATATTGGACAAAATAATATAAATTTCTTTCAATTGTGCAAAAGAAAACATCGAACATTTTTGAAAAGCATTCGTTAAATATATTAAATTAAACAGGCAGGAAGGCCATTAACATATATTTGTTTGCTGCGTTTTTGGTAAGTATATGGATAGGAAAATGAAAACAAAGAAAGAAATGAAATACAGCATGATCTTACAGTGACAAGCAAAGAGGTCAAAAGTGGTGGGATAGTAACCAATTATAGAAAGTTTTCTTGATTTGTTTTTTGTGGCTGCTTCATAGAAAGGGGGAGTTATCCAAAAAAAAAATCCGAAAAATATGGACATTAGCGATAATTGTTATGATTCCCAGCAGTCGAATCAATTACAACAGCAACAACAACAGCAGCAACAACAACAACAACAGCAGCAGCATCAGCAATCACAACAACAATCGCCTCTATCATCGCAACATATAACGCAAGGTCAACAAATGCAATGTGATACAATGGTTGCTTACGATAATCAAACTACGGCTCTTGAAGGACCTATACCACTGCCGGCACCTGCCCAAAATTATGATAAAGCACGTGCCGCTTCAGATATCGATTTAGACTCTATCTTATTACACCAATTTAGCTGTTTGGGCACACGTGATCATGAGGATTTAATTGAACAATTCCATAGTTTAATGAATAACCAAATGAATAAAGACGCTGGCCGGTTTTTCCTTGAGATGAGCAACTGGTAAAGTAAACAATTTGATAACATCAAGTGCTGACTTGTTTTTTTTTTTTCCGTTTCTTTTAGGAATTTACAAACGGCAGTAGGCTGTTACTTGGACTTTTGTAATGGCCAAACGTTACCATCGATGAAAATTATACATCAATCCCAACCAAATAACCAACAAATGGTATGGCGTCTACAGAATACGGGTTCGGAAACTTGGCCAAATGGTTGCTATTTAATGTCAACCACTCAGATGCGTCGAATTGAAGTGCCAACTATAAGGCCTGGCGAAACGTGCGAAGTAGTCGCCGATATATGCAGCAACGAGCCAGTGGTCTGGCGATTATGTGCTCCACATGGTGAATACTTTGGTGACAATTTATGTTTGGTGCCGCCTGGTTCTTTCAATTCACATGAACTTAATCAACGTTTAGCTCAACTCGCTGTAACCGAACAAAATCCCGCCCAGTGTCCTCAAGTTCATATTGTGATAGCTGAACGTATGGAGTAGAAATGACGTTAAACTAAAAGAAATGCTGCAAAGAGCGAAAAGAAAAAAAAAAAAATACGAGGGATTTTTATTGCTGTTAGTAGGCGTGGAGTGCGTGTGTTTGTATATGTGTGTGTGTGTGTTTTGTGTCATCACCATCAATTGGTCTTTTATTCTTTAAATATTCAATCATTTTCATTTAAATTTCTTCTTTTTTTTTTCTTTTTATTTTTTTTTATTTTTATTTTTATTGGTTTTGCGAATTTACTTTTCATTAATTTTTTTAACCAATTATGAATCACCCGGTACATAAGATAGCTGTATGTTTAGCAGTTCTAATAAAGAATTTTTATTCATATGCCTAGTTAATGTGTGCGAGTGTATCTACCATAAAAGCTATATATAATAACTTCTATATATAAATAAAATTTTAGTAAAATTATGAAATAGAAAATTTGTCTTGGATATCCTTAAAAAAGGCAATTAATTATAAAGTACTGTTCATAATTTTTCTTTTACCCCAAGAATGTTTACATGGGTTGTTCTGTTATTTGAGTGTTTTTTTTTTTTATTTTTTTTTTATTTCGCCTTAGATCATATGGTTCATATGGTTTTCTTATTTGTTGCTGTTGTTTCAACTCATAAACGTCAGTTGGCTCAGTTGCTTTTTTCATTTTTTCTTGTGATTGCACAGTTTGCGGATTACGGTTCTTTTTTTTTTGTTCGGATATAAATTTCAATCTTAGAAAAAGTAAAAAATAATTACATTAATTAACAACAATATTGCAGAATAATAACAATTGTTTTTTTTTTTTTTAAGCATTAATAAAAAAATACGTCGCGCTTGTGACAAACACGTCATGCGAAGCTTAATAATAGTTTAAAAGGAAAAAAAAAAAAAAAAAAAAATATATATATATATATATATATATATATAGGAACAAAGAAAAACAACTACAACATCTAATTGCCTTTATTGATTAATTTTTTCCCTTTTAAAGCAAAAAAAGTTATACATCTATAGGGTACGCAAAGTTGAACATAAAAAAAAATCTGGTGAAAATATAAAACTATCCAATATTGAAGAATAATCCATTTTTTTACAAAACTACTACAAAAATTTCTTTAGACGAAATCTTTTCTTATTATGGAATTTGAGAATACGTCGTTATTGGCCGAGTCTGCTGGCTTAGGTAGGTCAGCAAAGGTATAATTTTTGCTAATGGATTAACATATGAATTTTTTAAAAAAAATTTTGTAGATGTATCTACGGAAAAAGGCCATAAACTAAATTATAGTTCATCATCGTCGTTAAAATCAAAATCGACCACCGCCAAAATTATGTCAACATCGTCAACCCTAAAAAAACAAGAGCAACAGCGCTTAGATACCGAACTTAGATCAAGAGTGAAACATCATCATCAAAAAGAGCCAATGTCTGCTGCTGAACGTTCGGCAACTAAAAAATCTTTAGTCATTTTGGCTGCCATTTTTATTACATCGTTAGCGGCCATGTGCTATGTTTACATGATATGCCCCGAATTAAATGAGTGAGTAGAAATGTTTGCACACACTTATGTAACGCGCATATGAAATTTATATCATTTATTATATATATATATACATTGATAAAAAGCCTTTTAAAAAAAATATATATCGTTTAGCGGATCGTTTAGGGTGTAGATCGTGGATTTCAATTCTTCAAGCAAATATTCACCGAACGTAAATGCAAAAAGTTTCCTTCCAATTAATGCTGTCCTAGTTAGCAGGTCGAATTAAATTCTTATTACCTCGGCTGCATGGACAGACCTGCTTGAAAGTTGTTTTTCTCTTTAGTATACACATGCACACACTATTTTGTGGATTCAAACTGAAATCATATGTGTTTGCATAGTCAATTTTGGTAAGGGAATAACAGTTTTAATGTCAGATGACAAGATAATCTCGCTCTGACCAAGGATAGATTTTATGAATATATATGTTAAAGCGAACATATCTTGCTTTAAAATTAATATGTAAAATTCAACAAGTTCCTGTGAACACATAAATAGCCTGATCGAAAACAATTTTTGTGATAGTTGTGTTAAATATTTATCGCAAATATTATCGGTTGATAGTGGCTATAGTTTGTAACTTAATAATGAAAACCTGTTGAAATTTGCGGAATTTTGTAAAGCAGATATGACTCCAGTATACTAACATTTCCAACATCCAGGAATAGATTACGCTAAACAATATATAGATGATTTTTTTGATTAATGCCTTATGCTGATTCAATTTAGTTGTTGTTGCAAATTCGATCCGCTCACAAATGTGCATAAATGTGCATGCCGAGCAAAATCTACAAAATTTAATATATATATATAATTATATATATATATAATTTATTTAATATATATATACATTATTATATTATATATTTTTTATTATATTATATATTAATTCAAAATTCCTGCCCTATAAAATATTTGGCCGCTTGGCCTTGTATGACAATTAAGAAAAGACTGCTTCGTGATGTTGAGTATCCGATATATACTACAACAGGGCGTATGTATGTAAATATATATGTTTTACTTATATACGCATTACGTGCCTTATTATTATTAAAACTGATAATGTAGAGATCACCGTTAGTTAATCGCAGATACCGGGCACACGTAGCGAGTGAGTTGAATGAACGCAATAACTTTCCTTTCCTAACGACTTTTTATAGATTTTTCTGTCCTTAAATTTTTTTTTTTCTTTTTGCCGAAAGAGACCTTATAGTCTTCCTGGTGCGATAAATTTATTTAATGATTAATTATTGATTGAATGAAATAATAAATAATAAGGAATAATAATAATCAAATGTTTGCATCGAAGCGTCCATATGTACGGAGTAATTATATCGTATATGGATTTTGAAATTCCTTTTTTAAGAATACCCGCAATTTAAAGAGATTGCCGGTACGTATTTCCGATTGTAAAGCGCATATTTAACATAGGGTTAAATGCTCTTGTAACCAATAACGGTAACTATCAGAGACGTTTAGCTAACTATATTATTATATATTGTTCCATCTAATTCGTATAAAATATAAAATTCTTGGCATCTTTGTTAATGTGTCGTCAGCTATACGCAGAACAATTGCCCAAGTTCAATGTGGAGATACATACGTTCTTGTCATATTTAACACGTTCACGTTCCGCATTTTTCCGCATTTTATTTCATAATTCATGCATTTCTGCTGCTGCAAAATGATTTTTAGTTACATCGTACGATATATGACGGCGGCGAGTACAATTTTTTTGTGGTATGCTTTTAATTAAATTATTTGAAAGAATCACAACCGCGCAATGAAAACAAAATATGAAAATTAAATCTGAAAACATGCTTACGTTAGGCGGAGTCTTTCTCAAGCTAAAGATTGATTTTTGTTAAATTTTTTTTTTTTTTTTTTTTGTTTTGTTTTGTTCGAGAAGTTCAGAGTACAACGTTGATTCAATTATTTGTTTACAGTTTGCCTTCTTTTTTATTAAAGATTGGGGGGGGAATAGTTTGCTATGGTCAATTATAAACGATTACGAAATTTCAACTAATTTGGTATGTTTACGGCAACGTAAGGTATCACCTCATTTTGCAACAACCATTGCTAATTTACGTGTAAGACCAAATTGTTGTTATAGTTGTTGCTGTTTTTTGTGTTTTTTACTCTGTTGGTAAAAATTTCTTAATTTAAATTTAAAACGAAATAATGCGACAACGGCAAACAGCACACAAGCAGTATGTGCGGATACATATACGAAATTGAATTTATAGAGCAATTGTATGCGTACGTCGTCGTTTGTGTGTATAAAATATGTGCCGTGTTGTTTATTTCCTAGTTGCTATAGTGTATGTTTGATTTTTTATATACGTCATCATCTCATGATTTTCTCGCTTAAAAAAATATTTATTCAAAAAGTCTTTTCCCTCTCTCTCTCTCTCTCTCTCTCTCGTTCTCTTCCTTCTTTTTTCCATCCCTCTCTCCTCGTGTAGATCGGAAAAGCAGCACATGAAAATACCACGTGATATACAAGACGCCAAAATGTTGGCCAAAGTATTGGATCGTTACAAGGACATGTACTACTTTGAAGTGATGTTTGGGGTAGTGGTCGCTTACATATTGTATCCTTTTTGTTAATCAAAAAAAAACAAAAAAAAAAAAAACAAAAAAACAGGTTAAGTATAAAATGACGATCTGATCCCAAATTTACTTTTCATTTAATAGATGATAAGACTTCCAGCTCTTTTTTGACGACAATTAAGCTTAGAAAAGTTATAAAAAAAAAAATGTATATATATATATATATATATATATATATTATATTTTATTTTATTTTATTCATGAATCACGTGCCCCCCCTTTTTTTTTTTTTTTTTTGTTTATTCATTTACCTTTTCTTTATCTATTATTAATAATAACCTTGAACGTTTTGCAGTAAATTTGTGTAAGCATGTCTGCCGTACAAGCGTGCTCATTTTTACGTGTATTTATAATTTTAGGTAGGTAGCATTATCGATAACATATCAAAATTATTTATACAATTATTTTATCTCATGTATTTTGTTGGCTATCGCTACTATTTGCTTACTTATAAATAATTATTAAGTTCATTATAAATTTGATTCTTTTCATATTCTGCTTTGTCTGCGGCCTATGTTTGTCATCATCAGTAATACTATCTCACCATGAGTGACATGACTTTATTAAACATTACATGAAAGCTCTCACCGCTTTATATATCGAATAATAGTTGAAATTATGCGTCAAAAACTGGATAATTTGGATTTTTGTTTACGAAATTCATTTTAGAACAACAACAAAAACGTAAGAAATTTTCGAATATAGATCGATGTACACACTACGCACTACGTATTAAACTAATGAAAATTCGATACAAAAGTTCTAAATAAAATTATTCGAAATGATGAGGCACTTTTTCGTCCTTCTGGGTATGTAAACAAGAAAACCAGTCGCATATATGTGACCTCAAAAATCCACGAGGAATAGTCGGGGAAAACCGTTTCAACCCACACACCACAACAAGTCAAAATTTGGCATAGTTTTTGGAATAGTGGTATAACTGGGGCCATGCTTTTCTAAAATTGATGCGAGTGAAATGAAATCTGGCGCAGACCTACCTTTGCTTTTTAATTAAACTACATTTTTTATATATATATTTTTTTAATATAACGTATAATTTTCTATACAGGCAAACATATACACGCACAGCAAATGCTATAGAAATGATCACAATTCCATTGCTTTAGTTAGATAAGTTATAATGAACATAAGATATTATTAATGATAGATAACAATTATTCTCTTGCCAAGTACAGCTTGGCGTCGCTCGGACGCATTAACATTATTTAAGTGGCCATTAAGTAAGATTGTAATTAGTAAAGGTCGATATTTTAAGAACCATATAGCTATGCTATATGTTAAGCTAAGATTTAATATGGATCGAGCATCTGAAGATTTATTTGTCTTAATCTCTAAAGGCAGGGAATTCATTTAGGGCTAATATTTAATAATATCGAATGAAAAATTGTGAAAACGAGGGAAAGGCGCGCGTTATAGCTCCTGAAAGCAATCGAAACAATGCCGGAAAATATTTTTTGTTGGACCTTAATCACGTGCACTTCTGAAAGTGAAAATATTGATAGCATTAATTCGAAATTGCTACGCTAACGTCCCTCCGTCCTTCTCCAATATAACCATTTAACGTCAAATTTGCCTATTGAGCACTAACGTGTACCGAAGCTTATTGTCTTTTATGAAAGGATCGTTAAAATTTCTAAATATTATCTATAAGTTTTTTTTGTAGAAACCTTTAAACCGTTTAATATTAATATGATCGTTAATTTGTTACATATATTCAACTAAATAATTTTTTAAAATTTAATTGGTTTTCCTCAACTTTTGAACGCGCTTCATATCCTTTTCAGCTTGCAGACATTTGCCATTCCAGGATCATTATTTCTTTCCATTTTATTAGGTTTCTTATATCGTTTTCCGATAGCTCTTTTTCTTATTTGCTTTTGTTCGGCATTGGGTGCGACGTTGTGCTATTGTTTATCCAATTTGGTGGGTAGACGTTTGATAAGACATTTTTGGCCAAAAAAAATCAGCGAATGGTCTAAGCATGTGGAAAAGCATCGCGACAGCCTGTTCAACTATATGCTATTTTTGCGTATGACACCGATTCTTCCCAATTGGTTTATTAATTTAGCAGCTCCGGTTATTGGTGTACCATTGTATACCTTTACTTTGGGCACGTTCTGTGGTGTTGCACCGCCTTCAGTGATTGCTATACAAGCGGGTAAAACATTGCAAAAGATGAGCAGTTCCAGTGATGCATTCTCTTGGACTTCAATGGGTGTATTAACAATGTGCGCTTGTCTGTCATTGGTGCCGGGCTTGTTAAAGAATAAACTGAAAAAGAAAATACAATAAATTTGCGGAAGCGAACCAGCTTGATTTTCAAGTGAACGTATTTTACGATATTTAAATTCTTTAGTAAACTTACATTTTGTGTTTTTTCCTTCTTCTAAACATACATACATAAATAAATGTATTCCATTAAGATTTAATGCATATAAATTAACGTATTACAAATACGCGCACATGCGTGCGTGTAGCATGTATTTTGAAAACTTTTTTTATAATCGTCTCATCTTCTTAAAAAAAAATGTAAGACGCTTTTCAATACTTTTTCATAATGCAATTTTTTGATATATATATATATATATATATATATATACATATA
>KK502451.1:23845-54827 GCA_000688735.1 Glossina austeni
TAAATAAAAAATAAAAAAAATAGATAAATAAATAAAAAAAAAAAAAAAACAAAAAAAGAAATAAACCAAACAACGTGGAAGCTAATCTAAATTCGTGTCCGTAAATGAATCGAGAGAAAGTTAATTGGATTTTTTTTAGTTACAATGTATTTGTAAGACGTTTTAACAAGAATTCGAAAGATGACTCTACTAAGTATAAATAAGAGTGGTCCAGTTGCTAAGTATTTTTAAAAAGTATACGGGACGACTAATATAAACTTTTCTTATCTCAGCAAAACATTTAAGGTGGATATTAAAGCAAAATACAACAATTCATGCAAGCCGTTCCTTAAAACTTAATAACAATAATCACGATGTCTTTCAACTCAGTTCAACTCAATTCTGCTTTACCGTACATTTAAAAGAACATTAAAGAGACTTCTTAGCAATTCGAAAGCAATCTTCAAAATGCCATTAAAGCAAATTGAGACAAAGAGCAGCCAGCAAATGCCGCAGAAATCTATGAAAGACTGCTTGCTTCAAGTGGTATACACGAGATTTGGGTTCTCGCTCATTTGTCTGTGAGAATCTAGCGACGATTATTCTTCCCTTTTATATATGTCGCTCTCTTACCTTCAACTCAATAAATTTATTTGCTAAGCGCTTGAAGGCTGCAGGCAAAAACATATATATAAATACCAAGGAGACCTAGACTATCAGTTCAAGCCTCCAGCTGATTTAAATCGCTTCAAATTTTTGAGACTTACAACATCAATCTTCTTGGGCTTTTCCATGTATCAGTGCTTATACATAGTGCGTCAGTCGGTCTAAATTGTTATGTAATATTAACTTGATCTACTCAACGCAAGCACGATAAAGAGCAATTCCCGAATTAATCTCACTATTATTTGCCCAATTTTCAGTTTTTCTTGTATGAAGCGAATAAGCTTTTATATATATATATATATATATATATATATAATAGATAAACCGTAGAAATATTCATTATTAGTTCAAACTTCTTCTTCAGGGATAATTAATACGTTTGAGACGTCTGATACACCAACGGATACTGCTACGCCATCAGAAAAAAATCAGGTCCACCATCATCAAATCGCATGCGAGCGAAACACGTGGAGACACGAATGATTCCCGACAGAAGTAAAAAATAAACAGAAATCAATTTTATTCTATCATTTAAATCAGTAAAGTATTGCACTTCGGACATACAAGCCACAAATTTATTGGCTTAGTCCAACTTTACTCAACAGCCCAAAAAAAAAAAATCAAATGATTGATGATTGAAAGAAAGAGGGACAACGAATGAGATTATATATTGGAAATATGCATTACGATTAGTCAAGAGACAAATGAGAGCAATTTGTAGCTTCTACTAGATCAGTTGATTCTATTTTGAACGCTTCCCACCATTCTCTCACACAACTATTGCACGCGGTCCATTGGGTAAAGCCATAATATTCCTATTCCTATACAAGATAAAAAGTTGTAGACTTACATCCTCAATCCTCAATAAAGTTTCTCTTCGAGAACGAGAATTATTAAGACTGTGTTCAGTGTATTTGACATCTTGCTGCTAAGCACCTTTACGGGAATCAGAATTTAATAAATTTATTAGCACATACGGACTTTCAATTACAAAACTGCCGAATAGTTTCTTACATGATCTGCAAGTTATGTTCACAATCGGGAAAATCTCTTCTTCGGGATTCGATATACTTACATAGGTTTTTGGTTCGATTTTTAATATTTCAATTTATCCGAAAAAAAAAAGATACAATTTTTTTTTTTTAAATATCGACAACTGGTTGAATTTAATGTTTTTTTATAAATGACAAAGAAAAAAAAAAAAAACTGAAAAAGATATTTAAAGAAAAGAATTACAAAAATGGAATGAAGTAAAATTCATAGAAAGTCGTTGTCAAATAATATTCGTAAGATTCATCTACACTTTCTTAGTTAAAAAGATAATAAATAAGAAAAAGAGAGCCTATGGTCAGATACCCGATATCTGAAATAATATTTTCAAGCAATTCTCGACAATATTTCATTGGCATAACCTAGTTTATGAACTAAGAAGAACTAAGAGTTGGACAAAAATATAATGGCAAACAACGCTTATTTATATAAACCAAAGGTCTTTCTTTCAGATTTTCGAATATCGCACGAGAATTGCAGGTATGGTATATCAACGGCATTATATGCATTCGATGGGTAAAAATTATTATCTTAATGGCGAATTGATTGAAATGTGGCGTTTAAATGAGAAAGCGTTCTTGACTCCTCGACAATCCGTTCTTCCCTTATGCCCGAATTTTTGTATAAAGTACTCAATACCTACCTCTTGACATCCGCTATCTTATGCATCCTTACTTTCACCCTTATATAAATGCTCTCTGCGTATAGCATTATCGACGTCCATATGACCTCATTTGGAATTACCAAACTATTGACATATCTATATGTCTTCGACAGAGATGAAGTGCCGCAACGCAGACTTTGAGCGGTACTTTTTCCCATCAGAAAGTTATGTTTAATCAATACTCTTGATTTTTTTTTCAAAGCAACAAAATCAGCGTCAGTATAGCTTGCGAACGAACGAAAGAAATGACATCAAATTTCGATAGGCGTGGTATAAGGGGCAGTGGTTTCCAGTAGTAACATGATTTGCTTATTAGAGACGATATCTAGGCATCAGGCTTGACAATTACTGACCGATGTGATGCCGCTAGACGTGGCAAGTCCACGAAAATGTAGGCCACCTTAGGTGGGAAAAAAAATCATAGCAATCCCGTTGCATTTACCCACGTGGTACGTAAAAAACAAGCCTGAAATCTTACGTAAAACAAGTAAAAACACTATAGTGTTGTAAAATAGGGCATTATATGTGGGAAGTGGTCGAAAAAGTAGTCCTATTCAAGACATTTTCAACAGGGTTCGTGCTTGGGCCAAAACACACCAGTGCACCAAATTTCATCAAAATATCTTAACATATGCAACCTGTACGCTAAATACAAACGAGTAAGACAGACGGACGGACAAGCTTAGATCGATTCAGCGAATGATTTGGAATTGATCGGTATAATAAAAGGTTGATGTATCTCTGAATCGATTTAAGTTTGCGTGCCCACCGGTTCATTTGTAACACTTAGGAATACTGTCCAGAGATCTTGTAAAATATATACATGCTTAACAAAAACCTGCCTGCCTATCATCTGAAAACTTTCATTCATCATATATATTCTTAGTTTAAGGCCAAAAATTGGATTCGAAAATAAGTACGATCCGCTCACTACCACTTCGACAATAGGTAAAAAACTATAATGGAGAAATTAAAGCTTATAATGATATTAGATTTGGGTACGAAGACAAGTAAAAGCTGTACTTATTCATAATACGCCAAAAATCGTAACCGCTATCGACCGAAGCATATAGATCGAAAATTATATATATATAAGAATATATTGCAATTACATTTAAAAATTGAGAGACCAATTGATCAATTAACACACACTACATGGTAAGGCCACGATATTTTCTTTAATTTTTTTTCTTTTTTTTAATATCATAGAAGAATTATTTTATTTAAGCATTTAAGAAGGTGAAGTGCGTCGACCTCTTTGGAAATTGTGCATTTAAATTGTGTCGGAGTATGCTCTTCATAAACAGTGTAGTTGTAATACGATATAGTTTGACAAAATGACATACAAGACATGATGATAACATTTTATGAGGAAATCCGAGAAGGGCGGATGGCCGGATTATGGCGTATATATTCGTTATACATATTTAATTGGCTAACTGTATAAAAGAACAACACTTAGACAATATCTTATAAAATTTTCATTTAAAATTTTGAAAACATGGCCGTTGAAACTTTGATTTCGTAGAGCTCGTAGAGAAAAGCATATTCGCGCATTTGTCAGAATAACTGGTGATAGCTTCATTTGAAATCAGAAAATTAAATATTTTCTAATAATAGGATTTTAAAAAAAATTTTAAAGCTTGAAAGAGTCGTGCGCAAAAAAGAACAATTTTCAACAAAATCTTTCGTCTCATGCTGGATTCTATTTATAATAGTAACTTACACTTGGTGATATGCTTTATTTTTTTGCCTTTGAAGTACGGTACGTGCTATTAAACAATATGAAGCGTATTCTTACATAGCATGTTACGTTCAATATGTTGAACGTAACACATTCTTCTTTAATTGGAAAATACATTTCGTAGAAAAAGATAAAACAAGCGTGAGGGTGGTTGTGAAAAAATTCTGTCTAAGCTGTGCGTATTCGTCCTGTTTTATCAATTAAGTCAAACTCCAAATATTAACTGTACTTCATAAAAAAAAAATTACTTTATTTAATTCATTGACTTTTGTTGTGATTGCTCACGTAATGAGGTGTCGTAGGTTTCTTCGATGCAAAGGCTGATAAAGTAGAAAGTAAAAAGTGTTTCTTAAATATTAAAGATGGGGGATGATCAATCTTTTTTCTCTAATTGCTGTTGAGCAGCTTAAAAATAATATTTTCTTCTTTTTGGTATACATTGGAATGATTATCCTTAACTAGCTTTAGAAGAAAATAAGCTAATAGCTAAAATGTCGAATAAACGAAATAAAATAGTCGCGAATACAGGAGCGTGAAAAATAAGTGAAGCAAAACGGGGTACGAGGAGGAGGAATAATAGGGAAAATGTGAAATTAACTGGCTGCATGTTGCGAGAAATAATTTGAAAGCAATTTTAAGATGAATCCAATAATTTTTTATATATAAAAATCTAATGCAAGTGAAAAAGCGACACGTTTGTAGTAAATAAATAGATGCCTCCATTGTGTACGTGCTTATATGTACGAGTACGAGTACGTATATTTATATGCCTTTATTTCGACTATTCGGAAGGGGTGAGGTCGCGTTCTTTTTCATTTTCATTGAGTATTTGCGATAGTAAATCGTGAATCGGTTCGAAAATCTTTTTCGCTCCAGTATTGGTTAGATTTTTATAATCAAACATATCATGATGACTTATAGTACCGTCCGCTTGTATTAAGCCCTTGTCGATGCTAACCGTTTGTACACGATTTAGACCAATAACTTTCTCCTTAATCAGCTTATTAATTTCAGCATTTTTATCACGTAATTCATTTGGTTGATGACCGCGAGGTAGTAAACTCTACAATAGAAAAATTTTCATATAAAAGCTCAAGTTCTAATTTGTCTTATATTCAATTTGATATGCTTACAGGTAATACGATGTAAGTGTCTGGAAGTTTTTCACGTATTCTTTGAACAATTTCAAATATGCCGTTTGCTATATCATCGGCTTTGTTTTCTATATTATTGGTACCTACATGTAAAACTATAATTTTTGGTTTTACGTTGTCTAATTCTCCATTTTCAATACGCCACAGCACGTTTTCGGTACGATCATCACGTATACTAAAATTAAGGCAGTGCAATGGTGCGAAATAATTATGCCATGTCTCGGTATCTTGTAATGTTTCTAAAATACAATCGCCCAGAAATATAACATCTGGATCCTTTTCTTGGCATTCCAATAAAAAACGACGGTGAATACTATATAGATATAGTGAATTAGCAATTAATTAATGACTAAAAGCAAACATACCATCAAATATTTCATACCTTAACCATCTATTGTCGCCATCGACATCTTTTCTTTGGGTGGCCACAGCGCAAACGTTCATCATTTACTTTCTTTATGTATAAAATGGTAATAAAATATATAGACTACAACTTCTTGTATGACAATTACATTAATTAAAATGCAATTTAAAGAAAATTCCTCCTCTTCCAAACAATTTTCCTTTTACAAATACAGAATATGACTATCGCTTCTTCTTCTTTTTCTAGTTGAAGTCAAGCAAATTGATGTGCTATCGTCAATTTTGTTGTCAATTCTAAATTTCGTATAATTAATGATTGCTTTTTTAAAAAATAGACGACATATTCGATTTTGTTCACTTTTTTTAATGGATAATAATTACAGAATTGGAAACATAAATTAAAATATAACAGAACATTAGACACAGACATTAATTATATGCTATCATCTGAGACTTCAGTTAAATTAGGAACAGATCTTTGAGGTTGTAGAGAACAGTTCATATGAGTTTTCAAGTGAGCTTTCAAAGCTGTCGCTTGTATGAAAGGTTTGCCGCATTGCTGACAAGTAAAAGACCTTTCAGTTTGACGACCTGGTGGCGCCTGCTGTGCCAGAGTGCGATCTTTGGTTTTCGGAGAATTACTGCGTCTTAAACCAAAATGTGCAATGCGATCGTGCATGCTCAACCCTCCTGAACTATTGAATACCATATTACATTTTGGGCATGGCCGTTGTTTCGCTCTCGTGTGATAGTTTATATGTGCTTTTAGCTCGCGGTATGTGTTCTTTCGTATTCCACAATGTGGAAATTCAAATATGTTATTGCTTGCGTGTCGCTGTTCATGGCCTCTTAAACTTCGTTGCGTTTTAAAGCAGCTATTGCATTTTTTACATTGAAATGGATACAGATTTGTTGGTTTATGAATAGAAGTGTGATCTTTGAGTCGCATGCGACTTTTGCACACCTTTCCGCATTCCTCGCAAAGATGGATATTCTTGTATGATGCCTGTTGGTTAATATCGTTTTTTTTTGTTGGGTTGGGTGATGAAATATTTATCGGACAATATTGGAAATGTTCGCCTACAATGTTCAATTTGTTGTCACAATAAACTTCTTTAAGATGTGGTCTGTAGCAATTTGAATGTTTAAAATTGCGTTCGCAGTTCGGACAATAAGACATTACAGCTTGATGAACGCTTATATGCTGTTGTAGGGCTTCTCCATTCAGATGTCGTTCACACTGATCACATCGAGAATGGTATTGAAATTTCTTGTTTGTTATTTCCGTTTCCATAATGTTAGCTGGAATAGTTTCCACTTTAGCCAAAAGTCTTGGATTTTCGTTATGTCTCTCACTGTCATCCGAACAAATAGAAAGATTGCACATATGTGTAGGTTTACGATAAAGAATATTTGATGCATTTTTTTGATTAATTTCGGTATCTTCATGATTATGATCGCTCTGGTTTTCAATATCCGGAAAATAACCAAATGAATCTCCAAGTTTATAAGGACTCGATGTCTGCGATGGAGGTAGCCAACTTTTCTTTTCGCAGTCTTTCAGATCATCGGACTACAAAAAGGAATTCAGGAGCAAGTTTAAACTTAAATTGAGGGTTAACTTGTTACCTACATCTACGGTTTCACTGTTAGTGAAGCCATCTTCACCCATATCTGTCCAACTTGCCGATTCGTAAATCTCATCCAAAATTTTTGTCTGGAGTATGGAATCTGAAACATGATAATCCGATCTAAGTGTCTTAAGAGCTTTTTGTGCTTATTTTTCTGCTAAATCTTTCACCCGCTTTCGGGAGCGGGCACACATTTTCCGAAATTCGAGAAAATCCTCTAGTTTTTCGCGACAACCACGACAAATAAAATGAGAGTAAATATCAGTGGCCAAAGCATTTTTCAAAGTTACATCTTGAAGCCAATAGCGAATCCGGTAATCTAAGCAATAAATAGTGTAACGTTGGCGTGGAGGTAACTCTTTAAGACAAGCGCGACAAAAAGACTTAACGGTTGCAGTTGTAATACTTGTCATGTTCCGTTTGAATTTCAATTTATAGAATTTTTCACATTCCAAATAGTTACAAAAAATAAGTTCTCTTTTGTAGTATTATCCAAAACATTCAGTATTGCCTTAAACAGTTAACAAATTCTGCGAAGCTTTGACGAAAATTTAAAATTTAGCGAACTTTTCCAAAAAATTGTTGTCGAAATTCCAACATAAAAAATTTACATGATATTTATAAAACTACATTTATTCTATACATTGGGATGAGTGAGATAACAATTTTAACGATTTTGAGATGACCAACTGCAAAATCGAAAAACGTGCTATCAGTTATTGCTAATATGTAAGAGAAAGTAAGAAGATGCATTTCCACCATTAAAAACAATACTTGAAACGCTCAGCTGTTCTTACGGTATCGATAATTTTCATTAAGTTTTTCCACAAATATTGAAATTATAACAAAAATGTAAAAAATTGCGGATTATTTGCTTTAATTAACTAGACATACTCTTGAAAAAACAGCATTTTTATACGAAGTGATGGAAAGTGATAAAATACTAATGGCTGCTGGTGTTACATTCGGTAACAGGAACTTAAGAGTATATTTAAGTATTTTTAATATTTATGTTAGAGTATATCTACACATAGATGTTTAACAACAAATATTGGTAATAATTAAAGCAAAATGATATTCAGAAGTACTAAGAAGAACCAGAAGAAATATGAAGAATGACCGACCACACCAAAACTGAAACGTTTTTCACATTAACATTATAGCTATTTTTTAGTTCAATTTTTTCTTAATGATTTTTTTATTTGACGCTATCGTATCTTACAAAAATTAATACCTTAGTTTAGAAATTTTTAATTGATTTTCTATTAATATGAATACTGCAATAATTCATAGCGTAAACTTTTCAATTCAGCAAAATACTTGTGAAAAAATATACTTTAACAATTGTTTTTGTTTTCACCAACACGCTGCTAAAAATCTTTAAGTTATAATTTCCTTTTATTGTTTGATAACAAACAATTAATAAAATTTCTCTTGGTTTTAAAACAACTAATAACAACAGCGGCTGTAGTAGGAGCATTTGTTTTCTGGGGCCCTTCGGGTAAGTGCACGCCCTACTTAGTTGACGCTAAAAGGGGAAATTCGGAAATTATTTTTTTTAAAGGTTCTTCACGTCTACGTCAGCGTCGGGGTCAGATAGCAGGTCTGCACAACTTTGGTCAAACATGCTTTTTAAATACTCTACTGCAAGCCTTAGCAGCTTGCCCGCAATTTATCGCTTGGTTGCAATTGTACAATAATGCCACACCGGATCGCAAAAGCCTTATTAGCTCATTGTTAAATACTTTGGAAGTAATTAATGGCACTCACGCAACTTTACGCGGCGATCCTTACTCACCCGGGGGTGTTTTGCGGGCTTTGAATTCTCTGGGTTGGGTTATACCTCAGGAGGAACATGATGCTCATGAGTTATTTCATATTATGCTATCCTCATTAGAAGAGGAAGCCCACCGCCCAAAGCAAGTGGGTTCTTTATCGGACGCTTTACCTATAGGTGATGGTAACGGCGAGCTACTTAATCGGCCTTCAAGTGCTATGCTAACCGATTTTCTGAACGCCGATTATGATGAGGCGACCGGAATTGCACGCTTAGTACGCTCTGAGGCCCATACACCTGATTCACCGGCATCCGTCGTTGAAAGAGAATTAGCAGGAGATCACTTGTCAGTGAAAGCCGAACCAACTGATTTTCTAGAAGCTGATCTGTTTGCCATACCTATGCTGGGAGGCCAAATCGACAGACCTAGTCGTTCAAAGGAAGTTATTAACAAACGGGTATCTAATTCATACCGTTCGTTGGAACGTTTAAGCCGCGGACCCGGCAAGGTGTCTGTAGGTGTTTTTTATAAGATTGCTTTTTCGATTGCGCCTTATCCTATTACTTTGTTTAAAGATATGGTCTGAACAAATGCCTACACAAGTACCGCATCCATTTCAAGGCGCTATGGGTACTCAAATCATTTGTAACGCCTGCGGCTTTAAGGTTTAGCAAATAATTTTTATAAAAGTGTTGAAGAATTTTTTCAATTTTCTCTCTAATTTTTAGTCTACCGTGCGTTATGACAAATTTGATAGCATCACATTAAATTTGCCTTCACAAAAGCGTACGGGTCTCAGTTTGGGCCAATTGTTAAGTGATTACATAACTTCGGAAGATGTTACGGATGTCAAGTGTGAAACATGCAAGGAAACCACTACTCATACGAAGTCTTTGACATTTGCGAAATTACCGGCTTGTCTCTGTATACATATTGCACGCACCATTTGGTTACCAACAGGGCAAGTGTGCAAACGTGAAGATTATGTACATTTCCCTGAAAGCTTGTCAATGGCACCTTATAGTTTTGTACAACCACACTTAAACAGTCAGGTAAGAGATAATAAAAATTGTATGGCTTTTTCTGTACCTACCATAGGAAGTGTGTTAGGCTTTTAACACAAAACTATATGAATTTTGCAAGTTTTCATTATCTATATAAGAATCATTAATAACTCGTTCGATTTGGTCGTTTACGTCATTCTATGTCCTTGATTCTAATGTGCTTACACTATATTACGAAACTGCCTCTATTGTTTCATAGTTTGCTCATATCGATCTGTCTCCACAAATGCTTTTCTGCATTTCTATCCTGCTACTACGCCTACTCTAAGGATAAGTTAATTATTTTATTGCTAGCGCGTGCTATTTTAAGTAGGTGTGTTGTGCTTACATATGGCGTCATTTTTATGAATTGGCAATGCTGCCATAAAAACTAGTTTGCTCTTATGCAATGCAAAGCGATGCTTACTCTTACATAGTATATTACAATGCTTCCATCCATTTATTTGTTTATTTTCCATATATTTTATAAATAAATTTACAAAATATGGGGTAAAAGTTGCGGGATAACTAGTGCCTGTTGTTCAATAGCAAAGGTGGTGTGAAGTTAAAAACATGAGCAAGTAATTGCAGGAATAGAAAAAAAACTATTGTAACTAGAGAAGTTTAGGTAATAAATCAAGTATGATCTTATGTATCAATTGCCTCGAGTGTTCGGAGCGAAAGGCGGATTCTGGGAATCTTGTCTGTTCTAGAACAGTCGAACACACTTTCAAGGGGTTCGTTGATTTTTAATAAAAGACATTTGAAAAAATTCTGGCCTTCAAAAAGGGAGACATTACAAGAAACACATTTGGAAGATTCAATTCGTTTATAGTAAGGTTTAGTATTTAATAAGGGCTTGTTCACTTTAAGGATGCCTAAGAGAGCGCATTCGCCTCGGGTAAAGAGTTTATTGCAGAATTAATAGATTACAGAAATACGTTGGAATAATTCCAGGGATCGAAATTATTAGCGACTTTAATGGACCTATGCGGTGAAGTGGGGAAGACAAGGCGGTTCAGATATATGAGAATAATAGAGGCCACGTGTGGCAATGTCATACGCCTGCTCGTGACCGTCGATCCCCATATGGGCGGGAATGCAAAGAATCTTGACGTAAGCTTGGCATGCTGGAAACAATACGTGACCAAAAATACTCTCGCGATTGGATCGTATAACATATAAGTCATAGCAAGTCCTTGATTTTTCCTAGTTTAAAAATAAGCTAGGCAATATGTTCACTCCATAATAGGTTATTTGTGAAGATGATGCCTAATATGGTCAGCGTCGAATTAGTCCTACGGTTATCGTACATATTTGAAATATATTTTCTTTAACTTCAATGGACGTAAGTTAAAAGACAACATGTAAAAATGGTAGGTATCAAAAGTCTTGGTCTATGTGAAATATAATTTCTTTCTTCTTCTTTTTCATGTTTTCGTTTTAGGCTGGTACTCCTTGGGGTTCTACTATGTCATTGTTCTCTTCTAGTCTACCTATGAACAATTTCGGTGAATCATATGGAAGTGTGAGCAATAAATTTGGACCCATGTTTCCTCGTAATCTCTATCGTTTATTGGCTGTGGTTGTGCATTCAGGTGAAGCTAATTCCGGTCATTTTGTTACTTATAGAAGAGGTGCTCTACGTAACGCTCATCGGTATGTTTCCTCAATGGTTAGTATTTGCAGCATTTATGACAAATTTCTTTAATCATTTTAGTTGGTATTACACTTCCGACACTGTGGTGCGAGAAGTTTCGATTGATGAGGTTTTAAGTGTACCAGCTTACTTAATATTCTATGACCGTCATTCTCAAAGACCAATGCGTTAATTGCGTTTATTTGGTATTTTGTCGCATTTTCGAGTATTCCTTTTGTCAAAGATCTCCCCCTTCGTGTAAATGAAGGAGCAGCAACAAACATATATTTAATATACATTTATAAATAAAAAAAATGCATACAATTAACTCATAGAGAATCACACTATTATTATATTTCCACTGTACATTGATGATTCTAATATCTTTTATCCTAATTTAAAATTGCAACTATAAAAAATAAAATAACAAATATTTATAACATTTTCAAAGTTCTATTTATAAAAATTATATTTGTTTCGCATCGGTATTGGAATAAAATTATGAAAAAGAAAAAAGCTTAAGCAATAATAAATTATTTATTTTGTTGCGACAAAATTTTAACATAGGTATTATAATCAGTGTTATAGAGATTCGAAGAGACGTTGTAAGGTTTAATTAATGCTTGCGTAGCTTCTTTCGATTGTTTCGCTTGATGGTCCAATAATAAACGTTTAGGAGCTTTAACAGGTAGCCAAGCAGTGATTGGTTGTTTATTGGCTACCATTAAACTGCGAATAGCGATATTTAAACCCACATGACCTAAAGTATCCTCACGATATTCTTGAAAGAGTAAATCACTTAAACTAAGTCCATTAGAGGCTGGAGCTACGTAATCGATTTCGCGGAAATGCGACAAATAGTTAGTCTGCAACATATCAGTAAATTTTTTTGGTTCCGTAACGAAAGCATCTGCAATATCTTCTGGACTGTGCAGAAAACGTTCTTGATTATCTAAATCTTAAAAGAAACATAAAATGTGGAGAGAAAGTCATGTCAGCAGAAGTTATTAATTATGGTGTCAATGTTTAAAAAAAAAAAAATGCATATTTCAATTTAACTTACATTTCGGATTAAATACCCTTCCTAAAGCATGCATCATTGTTATCGACTCATCTTTACCTATCGACTTTAAACTATTTTGACTTTTTCGCTTTTTTATCATTGACTTGCTATCCTTTGGCTTCTCTGAAGATGTTACGAGTACCCCGGGCACTCCATTTAACGCCGCGAAATGTAAATTAATTAGAGCATTACGTATATCTCCCTGAGCTGAGACCACTATTGAATCTATTATGACGGTTGCAGGAACTTTATACATTTCTTTTTCAGTTTGCATCGCAATTATGGAACAAAATCTTTTCATGGCTTTCTGCATAAGCGTAGATGCGATGGCATTAAAGTTTATATGTTGTATTAACAATTTTTGCTTAAGTTGATCCGTAAAGAGATTGTAGTTAATATTAAGTGCACGACTTCTACTATCGGTGACAATGAAAATTATTGGTGACTTGCCATAATTTTGATAGTCTCTAAAAGTTGTAAGGAAAAGTTTTTTTAAAAGCATGAAAGAAACTTTATTTTCCATTTAGAAACGTACTCTAATATCTCCTGGAATGCTTCCCCATCTTTTAGTAAAAAATTAGGGAAATCCTCTACCATTAATAGGCGCCTTTTATCACTGGTAATTTCCAGTATTGATCTATAGCGCGAAGCTTTAAAAAGAAAACTTTTAAACGCTTCAGATTGTGAGTTTTTATAGCTTTCTCCATAGCCTTGATCACCCAAATTGTATATAATCTCTTGATCTATAGGATTAATCCATTCTTGTAAATGAAAATGAAATTCCTTGCTCAGTACACATACTGCAGCCGTCTTTCCGCATCCAGATGGCCCGCTCAACAAACATATTTGGGCTGGCTGTTTCTGTCGCATAGAGTCACAATGTTGAAACCATTCACGTAATTCCGTAATTTTTTTCGGCTGGATCGCTAGCTCGTTAACATTGTTGGGAGCGAAAGTATTCAACCAATTTTTTTGCGAAATATTTTCTGTCACATTTTTATGTACAATTTTTTGCACGGTTTCCATGTCGTCGGACAACCTCCTTTTCAAATTTTTGGATTTACTTAATCTTCCATCTGTGCTTTCTGCCGCGGGTGGTGTTGCTTCTTTTGTATCCATTACAGAGATTTGATTGAAAGCTGATGTTACCCATTTCTACATTTATGGATTTAAGAGCAAAAGTCTTCAATGTTAAGGATATATAATTACCTTACGAACACTCATAGCAAAAAACCGACAATTTTGTTTTTGTTTATGTTGATAGAGGAACAAAAAAAACAACTTCAAAAGCTAATCACCAAACATCAGCGTATTAATAATGAATAAAAGATCAGCGATGAAGTATAGGCTTTCGGAAAAGAAATAAGAATTTTGCTAATACCAAGTATACGAAATAGTGCCTTCATAGAAGAAAAGTATTAATAAGTCCCGATTTAAACAAAAACTTACTTCTTACCGCTGCCGTATTTAAAATTTACTTTGCAAAGAGAGAATGAAAATAAAAAAAGCCTATCTGGAAACACAAAACCGAAACGAAACGAGAATGAAACCTAATTACTGGCCTAATGTCTATGTTAATAATATTATTTTATCTTCCTCTTCTGTTACGCAGCAAATAAACAATTGAAGACTCGCTGTGATGGATAAAAAAAGCCCAACGTGAATCCGAAGTTCTTTGTTTGGGCCTTAATACATTTGGGGCTTAGTTTATGTAAATATATATATTTTTATTTGTTTACTTTTTTCGTGTTTTTGTAGACATTTATAGAAAAACCTCTTATATACCGGTCTATATCTCTAGTAATATGACATAGAAGTCAAGGATTGAACGCGTGTTGTAGATCAGCAGTATTCCGAATGAGTGAAAATCTAAATTGAGCCAGGTAGTAATACAACAAGAGTAGGATATTTTGAACGAATATGATATCCCGAAGGGGAAAGTGAGATTTGGGTGAGAGCGATGAAAAACGAGGAAGTAGACAAGATAGCAGTAAGAAGATAGACAAAAGAAAAGAGAAATCGGCGGTTTTGCTAAAGGCAGTTGGCTCCTTCAGATGGGAGTAATCGTGAGCACAAAACATATCAAAAAAGCAAAAGTTCGGCCTGATATTGTCCCATCTTTTGCATTTGTAAATCAGATGTTCAGCGGATTCAGGTATCAGGCATAGATCGCCAATGTCGCCGTCATTTCCCCGGATCACTTTCACATAGGGTTTGTCATAGCTATGGTTGATCATCAGTGTGTAGAGAATTTGGATCTCCTAAGACGAGAAAAGACAGTCCGGTTGGGGTTTAAAGGACATGAATGGAAATACTTTATAGAAAAGACGATTCGCTTTTTCTCTTGCGATGTTTACGCATGTCTCATTAAGTTCGCTAGTGATGGAATTTTGGATTGAACGCCAAAATTCCTTTGGCGGGTATTTAACAGATATGATTTTACCATCAAATTGAGCTTCACGTGCATAGGGGACAGCTTTTTCCTTGAGACACAACCCGCGGATATCAGGCGCCCAGACAAGGTGGCATTGCTCAATGAAGGGGTTGTTCAGCATGTCAGCATGTCAGTATGGCTGTCAAAGGCATGTTGATTGGTAGGGTTCTTCTTTTTAAGGAGGAGTAGGGCAGATCTACTGTTGGGGAAAAATGAAAAATTTTGTGTACCCATTCGATACAGCAAGGTCGACAGCCTATTTAATGGCCAATAATTCTTTGAGGCTGGAGAATAGATTATCGAGGATTTTAGCTTTGCAGATTGCGTCGAGGCGGTAGTTCACAATTTTTCATTACACAAAGATGTTAGGCCTCGTAATGGAATGTTCTCATGTCCAAATGTTGAGCGGGACTAGGATGTTGAGCTCCACACGACAGTTGTTGCCAACAGGTTGTTATCAGAGAGGAAAGCCGTTTAATATTTCGAAAATATGCCTGCATGGGGCCTCATCATATGCAGCTGTAACTTTGCTGAGCATGGAGGGCATCAGGTCCACCACGTTTTTTTTTTTTTTTTAACTATTGCGTGTTACTCATTCGCCACGTCTGTTATTTTATAGGAAAGTATGGAGATATAAAACAAATTAATGTAAAGGAATTTAAATTTTTGAGTGATTATTGGAGTAAAGAGTGAAAAAAATGGGGAGCATAGAGATGAATATAATTCATTCCCTGGCACCTGCATTTTAATTGTATTAGTTGTTGAAATTCATTTGATGATCTGGTCAATATTTCGCTGAGATAACGAACGATGCCATTACTCACGAATGACACCTGCAATCATAGCTTAATCACTGAAAACCGCTGTCCACACGCGACAATGTGTGAGGACGTTTTGTCCCTTTCCTTTGGCTGGGGCAGCTCAGGGGCCCAGGGAAGGAAAAACAACACAAGAAAATTTATATTCGCAGCGACTTGATTCTTCTTTTATTTAATTCATTACATTTAGTGAATTTTATTCAGGGCTTGAAAATTTTATTCTCATATCTTAACATTCATTTTCTCTCAATCACTTTTATTTAGTCGTGGTATTCATTTTCCGATGCTCAGTTAGAAAACTAACTCGACTCCCTGGCTCGAGAGACTAACTACCCCTCACTGGCTCGAAAGCCGAACTTAAACTCGTTTAAACTGACTGGCTCGAAAGCCTAACTACGCATGAATCAAACTAATTTTCTCTATCCTATTCTTACCCTATACTTAAACTATCCCCATTCTATTCCTATTCTATCTTAATCTATTCCTATGTTCTATTCCTATTTTACCTTAATCTACTCTTAAGTTATCTTATCTCCTACTCTACCTTAACTAGCACTTCCTTCCCCTCCCCAGAGACGGAGAATCCGTGAGCCCAAAACGAGGGACGACTTTGGGTCCTCACAAATGTTATTACATATGCATCAAATTAGCTAAGAGTAAGTGTTTCAAGACTTCCATGATGATGATCTCTCAATATTTTGCATATATTTCGCGTAAAATGTAAGTAAACAAACACGCGACTTTCCTAAACATTCAAATAATAGAAGCGATATAATTTATTCTAAAGGTTCAAAGTCCTTTTCATTCTCCATTCGTAAAACACTATGCCCGCAATAATATAATACAGTTAGATGTGCCGTTGCATTTATTAAGCTTACTATCACTATTGGAACCAATAATTTTCTACAGCCATGGACAAATATATAGAAATAGCACGAATTTAAAAACTATAAAGCTAAGCCTAGAATAAATTCCTTATATATTAAAGTATTTGTAAAGAAAGGATTCATCAAAAAAAATATTCCACTGAAATAATATGCATTACAAAGACATTCTCTGTCAAAATTTGGAGCGTTCAGGGAGTGTTTGTTATTTATTAGGACCGGTTAATATCAGTAAGGATATGGTTTTATGGCACGATGAGAAAGAAGAATTAACGGCGAGAGAATTGGACCGTACAGGTATTTGCGAATCCTTCAAAAAAGCAAGCAGAAAATGTAAAATCCAAAAGCCAAAAGGAGAGCAGAGGGGAAATGCGGACATGCGGGCATGCGGTCAGCCCTTTCTATTCCACCAACAAAATGGACGGGTAATATAAAATGAGAGCAAAACATTTAACAAATAAAAACAAATAAGAACACTGTACAGTCGGGCAAGGCCGCCATTTAATACCCTACATCACTTCATCTAGCACAGTTAGTCACTCATTTTGATAATAACACCTAATTACATATTACAAAGTACATATTATTTTCATGCAAAGGCCTACATATCGGAGGATTCATAAAACGTCACATGATGTGATCCAAATTTTATAAATTAAAAATTTTTATTATTTTTCAGTTTTCGTCATAAAAAACTAGAAAATAGACTTTCTTCCCATGGTAGCACTTATATATTTTAGGGTCTAAGAAATAGAAAAAATATTGGACCGATCCAAAATATTTTGAATAAGATTTGTCCTTGGGCCGGTCATAACAAGTCAATGTACCAAATTTCATCCAAATATCTCATAAATTGACATCAGATGGACAGACGGATGAAATGACTGGTTTACATCGATTCATAAAATGTTTGCGAATCGGTCGGTATAATAAAAAACGGGTCTATCTTAAATCCTTCCGGTTGGTACATACGTCCACGCAAACTTAATATACCCTATATGACGAGTGGTGAAGGGTATAAAAAGAACAGAAAAATATATAATTCAAAATTTGTGTTATTTTTTGGTGTTTTTGTTTCGTAACGTAATATATGAGTGGTTTTCTTTCATGTTTTTCAAAAGGTTAATGAAAAGCAATGATAACAATAATGACTGCGATCTACTACGAACTTTTTATCTATAAATGGTTTAGTGCGCAAAAAAAAAAAAAACTTTTGAAAATTCTCCTCACTTTGTCAATATAAATTCACGTAGTAAATGAGATTAAAAATATATTTACTTTTGAAAGTGGTGCAAGTCCACTTTCCGCGCAAACACATTATGTTGATTTAAAAAAATTTATATCTGTATATAGATAATTTGAAAGTACATAAGCGTAGAAGAGAAGCTTATAACCGCTTCTCCAGGCACTTCATCTTGGTTAACCTTATGCACTGTAAATATAACTATGAGCTGTTTAACCCGCTAAGAGTTGCTTGCAAGAACTTAAATGACGCCTATCATCCATTCTCATTATCGGACTCCATTAAAGTCCATTCAAGCAACATTGCTTAATGCACGTGTCGCACTTAACCTCGCTTTTAACCCTAGAAAGTCATTATGATTCGAAAATTAATTGTTCTTAACTATTATCGGTTGCCAAGCTTATGCATGGCAAGGGGTTTGCGATGGCTTAGGAGTTCATTTGCAATTTGGTCCTGTACAGGTTGTAAGTGTGGCTCTCTGCTAGTTGTGTGTTCTTTTTTTCCTTCTTATTTGTTTTGTGTTTACTTATACTAAGTTTTAATATTAATTAATTTAAGATTTACTTTAAGAGTCAATTGAACTCGATTTTCATTTGTTTTAGTTATATGCGAAAAATCGCATATATTTAGATATGTACGTATAAAAGTATTATTTTAGGCATTTTGTTGACTTTGAAGATCAATTTGAGATCATCAAAAGTATGAATTCCTTCTTAAAGGTAATATACACTAAAAATGATCACAATAAAAAAGTTAAAAAAAAACAATTAAATGAACGTATTATTTATACCAATATTATGCAAATATTTAAATTTCAGATTTTGGATGGACCATTTTCAAGTGGAAGATCATGCGAAAGTCATGAAATAGAAATGAAAAAGAAATAAATGACTATGAAGTGTAAATAGATTGAAAATTATGAAGAGAATCTGCATGCCCGGCCTGGCACATTCGTATTAAGCTCGTGTCGATGTATACAATAATCAGGAGAACTTGAGATAAGTCCACCTTCTATTATCGATTCAATTGATTCATAACAACTTTCTGAATCGATGTCACTTGGTCTGTCCTTCTGTCCGTCTTGTATTCTCCAGTTCTATCTGCACAGTTTGAATTTTTTGAGATATTTTGATGAAATTTAATACACCGCGCAATGGTTCGGATCGGACCACTTTTTCGATCGCTCCCATTATAAAATTTTCTATGATATGATATGTGTAGTAAGTGAAGCAGTGTAGGATATTTAATGTTAGGCCGCGTTTCATTTTAGTGGTTTTACTTCTTTAACAGAAAGTGAAGAAGTTAGCGATTTTTTTTTTTTTTTTTTGATAAATCTCTTAATAAATCTTTGGGTTGATACTCGTGGTAACGTATGCGCTATTTATATGTTCATGGCTGTACATATGTATATACACAATATACATGTATATATACATCACATAATAATAATAAATAATTAAATTCACACATACATACATACATACATACATGTATGCTTATAAGCCTATGTATGCATTTAATTATTTATTTATTTATTTATTATCACATTAAGACAATAGTTTAATGTGTTGAAAATCTAATTGAAAATTGTTTCGATCATCTAGGTTTGTGTAATTCTAATGGACAAGAAGGAGCGTAAGTGCGGGTTATTCTATCGTTAAATGCAGTCTTAATATGGAATTTTGCTTGCATTTATTATACGTTAAGGTGCTTTCGCAATATTGAAGCGATAATGTCGGTTAAATGTATGCTTTAAATGTATTATTCATTGTGGGAGGAAGAAGGTCATTGAAATTAATATAATATGAATAGTGTTCAGCGTTCGATTATTAGACACTGCATATTTCATATATAAGGATTTCCATATTCACATATTCACATTCAATCGCCTCTCTAACTGATTGCATTAAATGTTTTTCTTTTCAAATTTCATCATCATTATTGTTCTACCTCTTATCGTCGTAACACACATATTCGGTTACCAAGTAATTTACTTTGATAAAATTATTATTTATTTATGTGCGTGCGTATATAGTTTGAGATATCGCCGAAAATCGGAAAGATAGATATGATTATTTAGTTTGTAAAATCCATTCTTCCATTGCACAATCTATTTACTCGACGAATCGGATCGGATCGGATCGGTTCAGCATTTCAGCAATAACGTCTTGAAAAAATTCACACTACACTACAGCACTACAAAGTGCAGGAAGATTGTATATTTTTGCAAAAAGCGATTTCGAATTTAATATAGGTATGCAACAAAGTGTTTTAGTAATAATAAGAATAAAAATAAATTAATAATAAAAAAAAAAATCACAAAGGGAAACAAAATACTTTTGTAAAAGACCGCTTTTAACCTGCATATATATATATATATATATATATGTGTGTGTGTATCGGGCTTCCCGTAATACATGAGGTGCGTGTGTGCTTTTGCGTAGGGAGCGTATAATATTCGTCGTAAATCGATAATTGAAAAAGTTTAAGTTAATTAAATGAAAAGCAAATAAAGCGAAAGATTTACTTCGTCTCTTTACACTGCTTCGTCATAACCTAACTTTAAGGTAATTAAGAAGGCATTGAAATATGCGGTCATTACTATTTCTCAAATTATTCAATTAAACATATATAAAAACAAGTGAGTAATTATACTCGATTTGAGCCGACACTTATCGTAACTTTTGGCCGTCTTTGCACGATAAAAAGTGCAAGTACAAGTCCCCCTGATCAAGAGACGTTAGTGTAACAAATATGGGCAAAATATCTTAAAAATTGCAATCTATAGGTTGAACAGACAGAGGGACAGATATGCTTAAATCGATCCCGAAAATGATTCTGAACGGTTTGGTCAGTCAGGAAAGGTCAATCTTTCTTAATTGTTTCGGAGTGTTACATACAACCGCGCAAACTTAATATACCTATACAAGCGATGTAGGGTACGTTTAATACACATCTCACCAACGAAGAACAGCGATGCACTACTTTTGTACAATGCAGATGCAAATTTCACAGCACACACACACACACACACACACATATATATATATATATATAAATATTTGCAAAATTTATATATTATCTCTGATCATGCGGTACTAAATCAATTTAGATTCGTGAATCTGTTCGTTCGGTTGCTTGTTTGGCCGCATTTTCATATTCGACGAAAAATTGTTGTAGAAAGCTAATCAATATGAGTCTCGTGTGCCAGGATATCATAACACATGCCATATACAAAGTACTCCGTAACTCTCCTGAATGTTTACCATCGGTTTTCGTTAAAAACTGTGACAGTTTTCATCACACTCCAACCCCAATCATCTTTGCACACTACACTATTCACTTTTTCATTAATCATAATCAAGCTTCTAGTTACGAAGTTAATGAAAAGACTGAAAGCGTCACAAACGCATTATTTCGGACTGTCGTTTGAAAGGCGAATATATCTGCTATTTGCAAGGGGTCTATCTTCTAGGGAAAGCTGTTTCACGGGCGACGATTTTAGGTCGAATTCCAACGTCCATTCAACGACATCTTTCCAATGGCTAAGTTTGTAGTAAGATCTTTGCGATCAGGTGTATCGCTCTAAATGGCTAGCGTTCGTACTGCTAGCGATAGACCGCGCAGCACTACAATACTAACAATTGCTGTTGCAATTGTGTACATTATTAACAAAGCAGATAAATAAGCACAATTAATACTTTTTTAATACAAAGCATTAATAATATTAATATAATAAAAGTGCAAAGGTCATTGACTTGCCTACACAAAAGCAGTTAGAGCAGAGTGAGAAAACTATGTTTGTCCGAATACTTAACTTTTAACGCTTTCATCCTAAGGGTAGACGAAAAAATGAAATTCCGATATTGTAGCAGACACACACGTACCGACGAATAGATAGAGATGCGGATGGATAGACATGCGGACGGATAGACATGCGGACGGATAGACATGCGGACGGATAGACATGCGGACGGATAGACATGCGGACGGATAGACATGCGGACAGATAGACATGCGGATGGATAGACATGCGGATGGATAGACATGCGGACGGATGGACATGCGGACGGATAGACATGCGTTGAATTTGGTGTGCTGATCAAGAAAGTAAAGTATGTCTACTTTATAGGATCTCCAAAACTTTCTTCTCGATGCTGCAAACATTTCGATGCATTGAACGCGCCTTTAACCTTCGCAGATGCATATCAAAATAAAGCCCGAAGATAGATTACCTGGGCACGTATTAAAATAAGTTAAAGCCGGTTGATATGAATGATGAAAAGTACAAATAACGTTAATTAAGGGTATGTGGAGTGACATGTAAGGATGTTTGCATTAAAATTTCGTATGGCTCTGAGAAGCATTTGTGCGACCAAGTAAACCAATGTATACTATAGATCAGTGCTTCTAGGTTATTTAGGACTAATCAAGCATCTTAAACTAGGAGAGTGTGTGAGAAGTTTCAATTTTCTATCTTTCGATTCCCGTGGCCGGGAAAGTGCCAACAAGATGCCTGCAGGGAAGTCTAAATAGAATGGCTAAGCAAATTAAGAATTTTGGTTTGTTGAAAAATAGTTTTACTTCTTCCTGAGTCTGAATAATCTCCAGGTTAAGATAAATCTTTTTAAATGTTTCTCTCTGAAGATTTCCTATAGGCGTATACACAAAAAAAAAAAAGAAAAAAACAATTCACATTCTCTTCTCTCTTTTCATTTTCCTCTACCTACAATCCTAAATATATAGAGAACATCTCTTGAGTGGCTGGTCATACATATATATATACAAAAAAAAAAAAAAAAAAATTTTTTTCCAATATTTTATCAGGACTCAGTTCAGAGCATTGAATCTAGCCTATCACCGTTCTTCGGAGTAAATGCATTTGTGCGTCTGAATTGTAAATATTTTAAGAGGCTTTCCATTCGAACAGCAATTATACGTTTCCTAATTACTCATCATACGAGAGTCATTCAGAGACATTTATGCATTTGTGCATTATTGCGGTGATGGATGCCTGAAATTCGAATTAATTCGACTAAACCGATATTTGCACGTATGGAGACAACGGACAAGAGAGTGTAAATTTTATGTACGAAACGGGTAATAAAACATTTACAATGTAACTGTAATATGCTCGTGTAATCGTGTATTATTTGTTTTTCTTTTCAAATAAATGAAAAATTTTGGATTTTTGTAGTGCAGTGCATTCTAAATCATTGCGAGGAAAGTGAGGTGAGAGTGTTCTCCTGCATTTAATGAAATTTTGTATAAAATTAAAAATTTCCTGTAAAACACTACACTAAATATAACGGAAGGAAGGACAGACAAATTTTGGAGAACTTGAAAATATGTCACGTCATTATGTAATACTTGATTGTGATGGTGGCAGTGACGATGCTTGGGCTTTAATATTGCTACTGAAAGCGGAAGCCGAGAAGCAATTGACATTACTTGGCGTAACCGTATGTGGTTGCGGCAATACAAGCCTTCATAATGCCGCTTACAATATTTTAAGAATATTGAAAATTTACGGTCGCCTAGAGGTAAATAGGAAATTTTCATTTTCATTTTGATTGTCATTTAATTTTAAATTGAAATTTTACGTCGTAGGTACCTTTGTTTTTAGGTGCTTCAGGAGCTTTGTTGGGCTCATCTGTACAGCCTTCGTTTCATGGTAAAGACGGTTTCGGCGATGTTCTACTTCGCGACGAGAGTATTCAAGTGGAAGATATGGTTCGTTCCGAGCATGCCGTTGCAGCCATTAATCGATTGTGTGCGAAGGTGTTACAAAATGCTTGATCAACTTTTTTTTTTAGGTTAAATCAAATTAATTGCAAGTTTTTTTCTTCATTCAGTATCCTAAGGAGGTGACGATTATCGCCGTCGGTCCATTAACTAATATAGCACTTTGCTATTCCATGTACGGTCAAAGCTTTGCCCAACTAATCAAGCATTTGTATATAATGGGCGGGAATTATCAGGGTGTGTAACTATTTTGTATGTAACGTTATTCATTATTTGATAAGAAGGATAACAATTTCTTCTAGGAATCGGTAATTGTACCCGGGCCGCTGAATTTAATTTCTATGCCGATCCAGAAGCTGCACATATAGTATTATTAAAATCTACCTGCCCGATAACTATATTGCCTTGGGAGCCTTGTATGAATGATCGGTTTTTCATATGCATAGTAAGTGATCAGTAAATTCAATATTTTGGAAAGAACGCTCTTTAACGTTCTTTAACGCTCTTCAATAGAAATGGCGCTTTGAAACGTTCGGTAAATGTGCGGCCAAAGTTAATCCAGTCGCTGATATACTTAACACCGTAGAGTCGGCCCAATTTTCAACTAAGGCAGCGTGGAATCCTTGTGATGCTCTGCTAGTTGCCGCGTTTCTATTTGACAAGCAAATCATAAGGAAGGAAAGCTTCTGGCATTGCACTGTAGATTTAACCAGTTGTACACGTGGTCAAATGGTTTTAGATCATTTGCATGAAATTGATAAAAATGCTGAAAACGTGCATTTAATTGAATTACTCGACGCTGAGTTTTTTCAATGCGCAGCAGAATGGGCTATGGGTCTGAGAGATTTGAATGTGAGCATAAGAATGTCCGACGATAATAAAAATGCAAACATTTAATTAAAAAATATTTATTACGAATGTTTTCGTTTGTTTGTTTTCCTTTTTTAATGGCACGCTAGGTAGAGAGTTGCAATCGCCGCTCGGTCATTTCCTAACACTTATCGCTTCAATCCAATAAATTGACGAAATTTTAAATTCATTTTGCGGGTGTAAGGAAATCAGTTCATCCGCGGCACTTCAATGGCAAGCAATCAAGCAATATTTATAAAATTTGCTTTGTCAGAGTGTCTGCTCCATTGCTTTTTAAGCAGAGAGAACTTCCGCTGTCAGCAATCAAAGGCAGGAGGAATCGTAAAATTTTCTTTCTTCAAAGATATGTAGACTTTAAAGTCTCTGTCTGGCGTGTGCTTACTACCACAAAACCGCTCTCCAATATTTGGTGATATTTCTATATCCTGTAGATTGGGAGATAAGATTGATGATACGAAATTTCTCAATTATTTATTACGCATGGAAATATGCATCGCATAGAGAGAGCCCTTATGTAAAGTGCTTGTACTCGTTATCGACACATATATATGTATAAGGGATGTTGAAACAAAACTCGATCTGGTCGAGAAATTTCAAAAATAAAAAGTAAATAAACTGTTTCTACTCACGTTCATAACGATTCGATCGCGGTATTGAATTTAGCGAAGACAATAAGAGAGTTGGCAGCAACCGTCGAGTTTTAAATATAATAACTAAGTAAACTTGGCAGCACTTCAAGCAATTCCGTAAACAATACAACACAACAACACAAGAGACAAATACACCCAACTCAAAGAGAGCACAGTGACAGTGACAGTGACAGTGACTTAGAAACTGGTCTGGTTAATTCCGATAACGAACGAGACTCAAATGAATTAAATAAATGCTTTGAAGGATTATGGTGTTGAAGCTTTTATGGCCTTCATTTACGAGCACAGTAAATAAAAGTGGAGCCGTACCTGTTGGTTTGACCTTTTATAGGACACTAGCTTCTTAAATAGACAAATTGCGTCTAGCAATAATGAGATTGAGCAATAACAGGTCTGTGATGCCCTTAGATGTCCTGGNTTTTTTTTTTTTCAGTTTGACGTAAATGAATATGTTGTGCGTGTGAGAAAAGAAAAAGTTGAAAATATTATTATTAAGCAAGTGTTCTTCTCTCTTCTTCTGTATTATTCTCTCTTTTCCATTACTTTTTCTTTGGACACATTTCTCTTGCATTTTCTCCCTTCTGATATATATATTATGCGCACATATATGCTACGTGCCGTCACCATATCATCATTTACAAAAAACTTTTTGTAATAACAACGTTTACAACGTTTACAACGTTTACAAACGATTGTTTGTTGTCGATTTGTTGTTGTTGCACGATGCTTTCAGACGTTGGAAAGGTGGCAGTATTGAACCTCATCCCTCTGATAAAGCTTTAATTGTTAACTATCAATTGGAGGCTACTGTTTTTGGTGATCCCAATAATCCTATGCTTGGTGAAAAGAAGGTAAGTCGACAATTTGCGTAATTAATTTTTTCTTCTGTTTCGTCCCCTTCTTTACAATTAACAATTCGCGGAATTTGTCAATCTTTTTTCTTTCGCATGAGTAATGGTCAAAAAATTGAACAATACAGACATTTTTGTATATCAAGCGTGCTTAAGTGGATTTTTGAAGGGAGATATTAAGGGCACGAAATTTTCCCAGAATTTCAAACATCTTATAAATATCGTCCTCTTCAAAATAATGTCAAAAGTTTTACATATTCATATAAATAAAACAAGTAAAAGCACTATAGTAAGGCATGACTCACTATTAAATACCCTACACCATCGTAGACTTATCTGGGAAGTTGTCGAAAAAGTTTGCCCGATGCGAATCATTTGCACTAGAAACACATTGAAGTACAAATTTTCCTCTCAAAAATTTCGAACAATAAGTTAAGAACAAATATCATGGACAGATATCAGATGGAGAGATAGACAGACGAGCTTAGAATCATTTTCTGAATTAATCGGTACAATAAAAGGTGAGTCTATCTCAAGTTCTTCAGGGACTAGTATGTATCCTGTACTACAAGTGCTGTAGGGTATAAAAAGAATATTGAGAATAAGAATTTTTTAAAAATTAGAGATTTTTTCTCTTTTTAAAAAAAATATTTATTTTCTTATTAAACCGAATCCTGCATTGCGATCTTTAGAAAGAATTTTTTTGATTTTTGGGCTTCCCTTTCATTGACGTTTCGTTTCGCATTTAAAAGTAAGCGACAAACATAAAACATTAAATTTTACTTTTCCTTGCAGGCAACAAACTATTTCATATTTTCGACTTAAAAATAGGCAACAAATCGTTAATTTTTTGTTGAAAAGTAGGCAATTAAAAGTTAATTTGAAATTTGCCGAAGAAGTAGGAAATAAAATATTTTAAATACATAATAATGAAAAAAAAAAAAACATGTGAAAATACTGAAGTGGGGCGAGGCCAATCATTAGATACCCTATATCATATCGGTTGATAAATAATATATCAAAAATTATACATACTTACAAAATTATTATGTAAATGCATAATTTTCAGATTCAAAAATTACACGTATGTGGTCCAAATTCAATGAGGTTGATTTTTATGGCAAATCATTATTATGGACGACGAATTTTCATCAAGAAATATTAGACATAAGTTCTGCTTATCATATGAAAATTCAATTTACGTAAAAACGGTTATGAGTCAAAAAGTTTAAAAAAATGCCCCGTCCGGTCCAAAGTTTTCACACCATTGCAGAATGACGAAATACTATTACTAAGCAATTTTTGTCTCGAAATTCTGAAAATTTCATCATTTTTCTATATATAACAACTTCAAAATTAGGAAGTGATCAAAAAAGTGGTTCGATCCATTTTCAACAGCGTTTGCTCTTGAGCGAAAACACTTCAGTGTACCAAACTTAATGAAAATATTTCGAAAATTGCGATCTGAAAGTTGAACAAAAAAATACATGAATAGACCTTTGACGGATAGGCGGACAGACGGGCAGAAAAAGATTAGGTTGATTCTGGATTTTACGTACGTTTGCGCGAACTTAATATACCTTGCACCACAAGTGATGTAATCAATATTTTTGAAGCAGTTTCGATTTCAATTTTATGTCCTATGGACAGAGCATTTTATGTATTTAAATATGAATAAATATGTAATATTGTGTGAAAGAAGAATAAAAAAATCGAACGTTTGTGCATTTTGGGAATTTGCAAAAACATTTATTTTGTAGTCTTTTTAGTTAGCTCAAGATCATAGATCGAGATAACAATAAATTTATTTTCCTATCAGTAGTTGAAATGCCTGAACATATCTTTCTCTTGCACGTTCAAGTGAACATTAAAAGCTCAGTATTCGATCTTCGAAAGTAACAATAATTTTAAAGGCCAAGTTTGTAAAGGAGACTAATACGAGTGGATAATATTTTGCAGGGTCCATGCGTACTTTAATATAACAGTAATTTGTGTAAGTTCCCGGTTACAGCAGTAGCCGGCATCTGCGGATACACTTCTCATACTTTTAATCCATGCATAAGAACCACAGTTACATGTTTACACTACTTGTGCTACGAGGGTGTATTAAGTTTATGTGGGCATATGCAACGCCCAGAACGACTTGAGATGGATCCACTTTTTATGGAAATATCTTAAAAATTGCGGCCTGCAGGTTGAACACAAGAAAACAAGACAGACAGAAGGACAGACAAGGATGTGGGCTAATTCTGATCGATTCAGAATTATTTTTAGAGTCATTTGCTGAATCGATATGTCTATCCGTCTGTCTTGTTTTCTTGTCTTCAACCCATAGGCCGTAATTTTTGAGATATTTCCATAAAATTTGGTAGACTGACTTAAGGACGAACCCTTTCCATATAGCGCCTTATTTTGAAAATTCGGTGTATGGATAACTGCACGGTAGCGTTTGACTCTGCCTCACTAGAGTGTTTGTACTTGTTTTGTTATATAACCATGAAAACTACTAAACACTAAATGCTAAGAGGTATAAAAAAAAAAAAAATCGGGCTAATTATGATCAATGAATTTAAAGAAAATGCATAAAATCGTTTCATTAAGAAACATATACCGGTTTACCTTAACAAAAAATGGAAATTCACCAAGTAACAAAATTAAATTGGAGATCGGGATCGAATCTTTTATACCCATCACCGTTATCCTAAGAAAAAAGTGAAATCCTTCGATCGTTGTGGCCCATTTTCCAGCACCAATCTGCGTGCAAGAACTTCCAATGTTTCTGCCAAATTTGAAGTCGATAGCTTCTGTTTAGCGGCCAGCAGAATGCTTGCAACAGAGATTTCACAATGGACAGACGGACGGAAATCGATTTAGAATATGATGTTGATCAACAATATATATAGTTTGTGGGGTCTCTGATGCTTCTTTCTGGGCGCACTTGGACAAAATGATTATATCCCTCGGCCTTCGGTGATGGGTACAAAAATATCATCGCAAACTACAAAAGATGAACGATCTCGATGATGTGAATCAAATATTTCTTAAGTTTGTTTGTCATATGTTAACTTTAGTTTGTTGAAGAGTTTAAGATAATCAGCGAAGTATCGGCCATAACAAATCATGTGAGTTCTCCTGTAAACTGCAAGCGATTCTGATTGTAGACCGATGGACTGATCGTTTACGCACTTCAAACAAAGTTTACATGAAGTAAATTATTGAATAAATCGATTTATTTATTATTTCGTCATCATGGAAACATTTTCCATTAACAACTTGCCAATACAGTTGATATATGTATACCGTGCAATATGTATATACATAGGTATATGTTTCTAAGCGATTGTTATCATGTTGTCTATGAAAAGCAAATTTTCTCAATTAATGCAGTTAAAGTTGGAAAATAGTCAAAAAAAAAAAAAAAAAAAAAAAAAAAAAAAAAAAAAAAAAAAAAAAAAAAAAAAAAAAAAAAAAAGCGAGCAAATTGGAACGAGAAGGCGTTCTTTCGGCAAACGGTTGACGATTTTTAGTAGAAAGGCATTTGAGGAAAAACAGACAGATTCGTTTCAGACAGCGCTTCAGTGTACCGTGCAGTAGTTCGCCTGTCATCGTATGCCAGTAGTGCTGCTACTTCTCTTTCAAGTAGTTGCGGGTCTAGCTCTTTTACTATTTCTAATTCATTACGTTTGTTATATCGCTAATGCAGTTGTTCGCGATTTTTGCGAAACGCTTTTAAACAAATCGAATCAGTTACCACAACAGCTAACCAACGAGGAAGTGGTCGCACGAAAATCTTTAAAAATTCCGACAAATACAAAAAAAATGCAAAACACTGATGATGCAAAATTTATTAAAAAGTGAGTGAAATTATAAAAGCAATCGCATATAATTTTTACAAAAAGAAAAAAAAAAAGAAAAAAAAGAATAAAATAAAATAAAATAAAAAAAAAAGAAACGATTTTTAAAAGTATAAAAAAAAAAAAGAAGAAAAACTAAAAACTAAGAAAATTCTTAATAGCCGGCACAGAGCCACATACATATATAGATATGTGTGTGAGCGAGTGTGTGAGCGATTGTGTTAAAAACAAGTGTGTTAAACAAAAAAATTTCAATGTTATTTGGCCACTTGAAAGAAAAAATCATTTTTGAAAAATTGAAACAACAGAAACAACAAATGAGAAACCGATCATATGAAAAACAAAAAAAAAAAAACAAGAAAAATAGGAAATGAAGAGAAAATTCTTAAAATTTCTTTTCATAGTCAGCTTTATCGATTTTCCGATTTTCCTTCTTGTGTATATAAATTTTCCGCGCACGCAGCCACCCAAAAGACAAAAACAAAAAAAAAAAGTCCAACCGCCTCACACACAACACGAACACAAAAACACAATCATACATAAATAAATAAGTAAACACATTCGTACATACATACGTAATACACTGAATACATCGAGAGATACGAACGTGCAAAAGTAAGTGCTTTCTTTACCCACACTTGTGAACATTTGCACGTTCGTGGTGTGCACAAAAAACTTTCGTTCACGTAATTTGTACTCACCGTTTAACAATAGCGACAACATGGTTGGATTTTGTTATATCCATGTGCTGCTTATGCTCTCTCTCTCCCTCTCTCTCTCTCTCTCTGCGTGTTGTGTGTTGAATTATCTTCTTCTTCTTCGTTTGTGCTTTTATTTATGTATTTGAATTATTATTATT
>KK502451.1:55695-87346 GCA_000688735.1 Glossina austeni
TAGATGTCCTGGGCTGCCCGCGCGCTACAATGAAAGTATCAACGTGTATTTCCTAGACCGAGAGGTCCGGGTAAACAGCTGAACCACTTTCATGCTTGGGATTGTGAACTGAAACTGTTCGCATGAACTTGGAATTCCCGGTAAGTGTGAGTCATTAACTCGCATTGATTACGTCCCTGCACACCGCCCGTCGGTACTACCGATTGAATTATTTAGTGAGGTCTCGGCACGTGATCACTGTAATGCATTTTATGTGTTGCGGATGTTTCGCAAAAGTTGACCGAACTTGATTATTTAGAGGAAGTAAAAGTCGTAACAAGGTCAACAGCAACAAAATACAATTGAGTGAACATTGTGATCAGAAGTGAATCGGTTTCTGCTCACACATGTGTTAGTGACTTGGGCCGTTAATAACGAACGAAATTCTTCATTTGAATCAAGACCGACGGTTGTGCTAGACATACCCGACATATCTATCGATGATAGTTTCTAAGAAACCCGACCATGATCGTTAACAAGCAAAGGTGAATACTTGGGAAATTGATTTTTATTCCTCCTCCTTATTTCAATTTTTATATGTTGAATGTACTTATGGACTGAATTTTCACTGCACGTTAATTTTAATTTTGTTTTATTTAAAAAAATATATCGATTTTTTTCATTTCACACCATTTTCTAAAGTTGTGTTCTTCTTCACAATTTTGTTTGTATCGTGTAAAAAAAGAGTTGGTTGTAATTGTTCCTTGCGCTGAAGAAAGGAGCAGTGATGCGGTGAAAGAATAAAACACGATCTTAACATAATAGGACTAAATAGTTGTCTTAATAATTTTTTGCAACGCAACACAAGTGTCTGTACGTATATGCGTACGCATGTGACGCCTGCGATCCTTTACAAAGCGCAAAGAGCCGTCTTTAAAAAATTTTTATCGATTTATTTCTTTTGTTATCAAAGAATTAAAATTAGAATTAAGTTGAATTTGAATAAAAAGTTTTACAAAAATAGTGAAAATAAAAAATATTTATATAAGAATTGAGACCGTAAGAGTTGCAATTCCGACCTTATCTAATGGCTGCAAAAAAAAAAAAAAAAGAGTTGGACTATTTGACGGTTGATTATCTGTTGGAATGAACTAAACCTGAATTTCAATAATTCGTAAAACTTTCAAATCGACCAAATAATAAACTTTGTATAGGGCACACGATTAGAAAGACCGATCCCTAATAAAAACGATTCTCGTTTCGCCAAGCATTGCTTAAAAACAAATGAAAATTTTATAGTAAGCCATGACCTCCTATTGAATAGTTTATACCACCCTACACTTGCTTAGGTGCTTGTTTTTTTTTTTTTGAAAGACATTATATGGGAAGTGATCCGATTGGTACCATTCTTAGTAGCCTTTGTTCTTAGGCGAAAACACGTTAGCATACCAAATTTGATCAAAACATTTCAAAAATTGCCGCCTTTAAGTTAAACAAAGAAAAAAAGAACGCGATGGACAGACGGACAGACAAGATTAAATCGATTCTGAATGTGATTCTGAACCGATCGGTGTAGTAAAGGGCGAGGTCAGGTCAGGTCTCGTGTCCCATAAGTGGTGTAGCGTACAAGAATTATGGAAATTAAATTTTGCTATTCACTTTGTTTTACCCAATATTGCTCTGGCTTGTTAGTAGCGAATATCTGATCGGCAAAATATGACTTCATGGACCGTACATCTATGCTTCCTGCTATCACAATAAAATGAAAGCGATAATAGTTAGAGGTGTCAGTCAGATTATTAAAATCCATTAATATCTGAAGAACGGCAATTATAGCGAATAACCACAAAAATTTAATAAAAATATATTTTCACTGCTTGGTCGGGTAGGGAGATTGGACGGAGAAAAAGGAAGAGAATTAAAAAATAAAATTTATCACGATCGCTGTTTCTTTATTATATACTATCCTGTCCGAAATTATAATGTGCATTCGTTTATAACCACAAAAATCTTTGTTTATTCTTTCAAATCAATTTCATCGCCTTCATAACGATTCAAAAAATATTCCTTATTAACAATATGACCGACATGGCGGAAGGTTAGTTTATAGTGCTCACTGAAGACCACTGCTAACGTCATCCTGATGTTTGGGCGGTTATTTCGGTCTTGAATCGCTATTCGCTATTCGCTATTCACTATTCGACTGATCGATTGTTTCCGAGTAGAGTTTCCGAGCGTAAATCTGTGCCTTATTTCCCGTAATAATCGCAAGCAAAGCTGAATGCAGCGCAATGTTGCTCAACAAAAGCCGCCCATTGTAAAAATTGAAAAAACAACTTTTTGATGTTGTTGGACAAAATGAAACGCAACTGAGACACTAATGACATTTATGATGTGAAATTTGACATAGATGCCGGTGACAGTGCTACCAATTTTGGGGAAAATAAAAAGATTTTTTATTTTTTATTTTTTTATAAACAAATTCACTCATTGAATTCATACCATTTTTCTTACTCTTTAAGTTTAATATTCGATTTTGAAAAATTCTATTAAACATCAGGGTTTTCTCACCCCCTCCATTATTTTATCCCGAAAACGGGGGAACTCGATAAGGGTAATAATAAATAAGAAGCAAAATTCAACTGACAATTAAAACAAATGTAAGGAAACAAAAACAGATACAAAATGCACTGCACATGCAGTATATTTGTATTTATGCTTATAGTCGCTGCAAGCGAAACAAACGAAGCTCGCGTGAATGTTAATGTCAAAAACGACACCTAACAATATAAAAAGACGCATGACTTCCAATCAGAACGTTGCGAACAGTGCTAGCGTAGAGACCGTTATATCTTGTGCTGCTCGTCGGCTCGTCGTTTTATGACCGTTACATTTGATAGAACAGTGTTAAGCTGAGAGCGAAATCGAAAAAAACTAACAGACAAACAAACAAACATAGCTGTGTCATTATTAGTAGCATTAGTAGTAACTAACAGTGGCGATGTTTAGAGCATAAAAACAAAAAATACAAAAAAAAAAAAAAAAANAAAAAAAAAAAAAAAAACAAAACACAATGGCAATGACACATGGCTTGCAAACCACATGAGGCCAAAATGCTTAAATTGAATTAAGCCGCTTTAATGATATTAATTAAATTGGTAAAAAAAAAAACAAACAAACAAACAAACAAACAAATTGCAATTGAAGTAAATTTAATGTAATTAAATTTTTTATTTTTCCTTTTTTTTTTTTTAATTAATGGCTTTTCTCACACAGTGTATGCGCCGTGTGTGCGTATCGTCGAATCGTCCAATTGGTTTGATTGCATCCGTTATAGAGAATAGATTGCATTTATCATATATTCGCGGAATTTCTACAAATAATCTCACAAGAGGCGCATACATGCATGTCCTTGATTGATAATGAAACGGGTCAACGGGATTTGAACCTCTCTTTTCTTTTCTTTTTCTTTTTTGTTTTTTCTTTTGAATTCGAATTTTATTAATTTGAAAGCCTTTAAAACTATGCCTAAAAGTTTAGGCTACCATTGCTTTAAAAATTTATTTACGTAAAAATTCATCTTTGCCGTGTTTATATGCAAAGTTTATACACATGTGTGTTGCGCGCAATATAATCGACATAGCGATTGTAGCAGAAAACTCCATCGTTTTTGGCCGCATCCGATTGAATTCGAAAATTCAACTCTAGCCTTAGTGCCGTTGTAGTGGCATTTTCTAGTGAAGGAAACGGAACTTTTTTTTTAGAGAACTGATTTTATAGAGAAAATAAAAACTTTCATTAATTTCGATAGAGTTTTGTGTGTTATATTCATCGCAGAAGGAGGGGCTTATGTTCACATTGCGCAGTGGAATGCTTTAGAGATCCCATAAAGAATATATATTTTTACTCATTTTTACTCATTTTTTCGGAATTGACTTAAGTGCATTCGCTGCGGCAAAATGAAACTATCGACTTAACATTTGGCAGCAACATTGGAAGTCCTTCCTTCGGAGGAGCCTTCGAAGGCTCCTATCGAAAATGAGCCAAGTCGGTAAAGCGGCACGGGTGGCAGGAGGATTTCTGCCTTTCAAGTTTATTGTTAACAACGGACACACGATAAAAATGTTCACGTCCAGATTAGCCACATCCACACAATATTATTATTATTTTTTTTTTTTTTTGTTTGTTGAGTAAAGTTGGACTAAGCCAATAAATTTGTGGCTTATATGTCCGAAGTGCAATACTTTACTCACACAATATTATAAAGTATAAATAATTTGTTTATTTTCCTTTTGTCTACATTTGTTTGTTTGTTTTTCTTTTAAATCATTTATTCACAAAAAAAAAGCTTTTTATATATTTGAGAAGAATATGTCATTATGACGAGATAGTTGAAAGGTGAAGTCGATCGATCGGGAATTGAGTTTGCGATCGAAGTTTTAAGCAAAAAAGTAACTTTAAGGCTTTTTAAAAGAAAATCGAACGACAACAAGAAATCGGTTCCCACTGCTCGAATTTATTTACCTGGTCTCACATATTGCCAGAAAAGAATTTGAAAATAGTTGTCTTTTCCTTTAGTATGCACAATTTCAAGTTTGTGCGCATGCGCATAAATTTTTTTTTTCGGGGGACGGTTGAGTAGTAGGAAGCCCTCCTTTGGAAAATGAATATTTTGAATTTATGATCGTTTATAGTAGATCGAAGTTCATCGACAGTTAGCACATAACCCAAATAAATTATTCCGTTCGGCGCTATACTCGTCCAAAAATTGATTGAGATTCAGCAACTTTTCTCCCCTTTTGCTCACATTAGGAGATAGCAATCGAGGGCATCGACTTTGTCCAGCTTTCAGTTTGATACAGGCCTTCATTTGCCATCTTCTGATTAGGCTCAGCCACTGAGAAAAATTTTTGCTTCGTTTAAAGCTTTTTCCCGCTAGGGCCACTACACATCCTTTTGTTATTGATTTCATAATATATTGAAGGTTTTCTCTATTAAAAGAAAAAAAAAACCCGTCTCCCACGTCTTCCTCACCGTACCAGCTACTCTAGAACACTTCGCTTAATACAATTATTTATATGAATACTTTTCAAAAAAAAGGCATTAAATGGCGAGCGATGGAATTAGTGGTCTAATCCGAATAATATTCTCCCTAGTATTCGTAGGGGACTATTCTTAGGTCAAAGCATGTCGATGTACTAAATTTCATGACAGTATCTCAAAAATTGCGATCTGTATGCTGAATAAATCAAATGGACAGACGGACAGAAAGCGATTCTCAATCGATCGGTATAATAAAAGATGGATCTATCTCAGGTCCTTTTGGATGTTGTATACATCCGCAGAAATTTCATGTTCATTGTTGTAGGGTATAAGAATCGATCCAAGTTCAATATAAATTCTGTTCTGTTCTGTTTTTTATTTTTTTTTTTCTTTTTTTTAATTAAACTAAATTAAAAAAATTCGAAGTTAACATATGGTCATTGGTTTTGCGTCACGTCTGCTTTGATTATAGTACGTTTCTTGTGACTAATAGATTAAAATTTGATTTCTTTTGTTATAACAACAAATAAATATAAAAACAGTTTTTTTGTTTGCGTTATCAATATATTCTTCGGCATTATGTCTTATGGTTTTTAGGGGAATTTTCGATTGCGCATGCATATGTTGTCTCTTTCTACAACTAAACCTACACACAATATTATACAAGTAAGGTGACCAATTGCTTTTCTTTTTTTCCAAGAAAAAAAAAAATAAATAAAAAAAAAAAAAAAATAAAAATAAATAAATAAATAAATAAAGAAATAAATAAACGTTCATGAAAGATCTCGAAAGTAAAAGCTATTCAGTAAATTAACTAAAACGATAAACTATAAATGATTAGATAACTAGTAGTGGATCATGATTGTAGCTAAGGATGCCTTATATGAAAAAGATATAGAATAAGATTTCCTACCAACACATTGTGGGTGATATGTGGTACTGCTTAAGAGAAATCCATTTGAAAATTGGTCACTTTACTAAGTGACTTGAGTGCATCGTATGCTTTATTATGTCGGTCGATTCATTGTTCCGTGAACAAAAAAAATGCGTAATAGTTTCATTAATCATGTATTACAGCGTTTTCATGCTCACTAACCGAGCGATAAATGTATGCTGACTATCTCATAACGTTTGCAACTTCATGCATAAGCCTCTGATCGAGCCGAGAATATTAAAGTGATATCAATCTGTGTGTGTCTGTTCGTGTAGTACAGACACTCACATATAGGGCATATAGGCCCTATGCACGCATTTGCAAAGAGACAGAAGAAGACACGCATTAGAAAGCTGACCAGTGAAATTCTATATTAAAAAAAGGGAGAGAATGTACCCGACTGAGGTTGAAAGTTGCCTGAGTTGGATGAGTAAACATTTCTCGCATATCAACAACATTCTAGGCGTTCTGATGGAAGAAGCTCCTTCGTGAACACGGTATTGATGCGTTGTAAATAATTAGGTTAGCTTCTCGTTCCTATGTTTGTCACGTTTCTCGTCCGTGTGTGTGTGTGTGTGTGTGTGCGTACTCTGAAAACTTACTAGAATAACACCCGATCGATATTTTCAAATATGAAACAAAACAAGAAGAAGATTTTAATTTTACGGCATATCCTTGATGCTTATCACACACACACACGCACATGAATACAAGGACGGGATCCGGCCGTTTTTGCATTTTGCTTTTCGACAGGTCTTAGGCCATTTTTTTATTAAGTTTTTTGGCATCCATTTCCAAAGCAATATCTGCTACGCATTGTGTATCATATTTTTTTGTTATCTTGCGCGGACATGGGCGTGGATGGATGTGAGTGAATTGCCCGGCTGATATGTGAACATCAAGGAGGAAATACCTAACGGAACGCAAAGGCAAAGGAACGAATAGAGAGAAGGTTCAATTTACTACTTCTGAATCTAAGACTAAGATCAGTAATAATAAGGATTTCAGTTGCGATATATCTTTTGGACCTCTCAAGGCGACCCTAGTGAGGGACTTTTTGGTTATGATTGTGATCGTTGAGACTGAATTGTGATTGCGAGTGTCTTTTTTGTGTGCACTTCTCTAAGTGCTATTAAGTACTCAAAATGTGTGCATAACCTACAAAATTTTTCTTCTTCGATTCATATCAGTTAACTAATAATTACGAAGTATTTTATATGGGCGGTAGTACGTTACACGTATAAATCAGTTTACTAACTGTCAAAATATTCAAGGCTGTATAAATTTATATAAGTAAAGTAATTTCCTCTTTATATACATATATATATATATATATATATATATATATATATATATATATATATGTGTATGTATGTATGTACATATATTTGTATATATATTGCTCCGTATGTATCCTGTACAAGCGCAATTTCCTAAATTTGCTTTATTGTAGTGCTATAGATATTACGAAACATTAAGTTTTTAACTGTTTTTGTTTGATTTTTTTAGTTTTTATTTTTTATTTTTTTTAAATTTCGTAATCGTGTGTTACATATATATATATATATATATATATACGGTCAGTTCATGTTTTCGATGACATGCTAACAAAACAATTCATTCTCTTGCACTAATAATTACTTACACGTTATTCTTATTCTTGTTTTCACTTTTTTAATTGCCATTGCTTTCAGAGTAATTCTAAAATAAATGAAAGCAAAAAAAAAAAAGCAAAAAAGCGGATAAGCAAAAGTGCAAAAGAGAAAAAGGAAAAAACTATTCACTTGTAATTGCAACCAAACCATCATCATCATCATCATCATCATCATCATTATAAGCAATTTTCAATATTCATGTAAACTTAGAGGCAATTTACATAAAACAAAACCTCATTCAATGTCGTGTGTCATACATGAAAACACATAAATCGGCAAATAAAACACACATAAGAAAGAAGCAAAAACAACGCTCAATTTCATTCAAACAATTTCGTATAGTTTACGCCCCAAGATCAATAACCGTTAAAAACTTATAAGCGAGCAATTTGTTGTTGTTGTTGTTGTTGTTGTTTTTTTTTTTTTTTTTTTTTTTATCAGATTTTTATACCTCACTATTAGAGTATAGTGTCGTACTAACTACTTTCTAACGTTTGTGCGATATTTGGGATTGAATATGATTAGAATTTCTCTCAATATCGTTAGAAGCGATCCGTTATCATTGCTTATCCTTATCTCTAAAATCTTTGAAGTAAAGTAAATTATGAAGAGACTTTTAATTATCTGCCGTAGATGAATCAATCAATTGTGATAAACTGCATCATACGCTGGCCGACTAGATAGCGAATAGCGATTGCCACGTTCGGTGCTCGAGAATACAAATCTCAGTGCGGTAGAGACCATATTTAGTCGTAGCAATAGGTAGCGTTCAGCCGGTAAAGGTCGATTTCGTAATCATTCTAGACTGCGGACACTTCCCTAACCGTCTTATACGTACACATATTTTCTTTGGAAAAAAGAAAAAAAACCAAAAAAAACACAATATTGAGAAAAATTATTCATCGCATTCTTATCAGTTATGGGCAAACTTCTGGACATAATTATGGTAAAGAAAAAATATAAATATTTTTTGTTTAAGAATTTATCAAAAATATATATTTTTGAAGCCGGATTTTTTAAATATATTTCTTCTTCAGTGAGTCGAACGCTATAGAAACTAGAAATATATACATAGAAAAAAAGAAGAAGAAGAAGAAGAAGAAATCCTTGCAAGCTCAGTCCTTTGTCCGCTGTCGAGCAACAATTTCCGTTAATCGATATATGTCTTAGGCGATATATGTCTTATGATTCGCTCTCAACCTAACGTATGATAGCTTTTTTACTTGTTTTTTTTTTCTTCTTCTTCTTCTTCTTCTCCGCTTTTTTCAGTTTTAACTGAAAAAGTGCTAACTATGGAAAATAATAACTATTGATTATTTTCGTGCTTACGTACGTATATATATTTGCGATATAAATCAAGCAGCGAAGACTAAAGACAAGCATACTTATATACTTAGCTCATGTATGTCAGTTACATGTAATAGACTTACATACTTTTATATTGATTTGGAGGGTATTGTATAATATTCTCATGTTTCGTGAAAATCACTTTCAAACTATTGCGCCGTTTTTTTTTTTTTTTTTTTTTTTTAACAACAAATTTGTTTTCCTTGACTACCTTATTAATATTAAATGTAGGCATATATATATATATATATGTGCATATATAGTTGTTGGTTGCAATCTCACCAATAACACTTGAAGCGTTAATTAATTTGGTAAAATCACAATAATTCGCTAAATGCATTGCAACCGTCACTTAAATATAACTTCGACGAATAATAACACAAAAGTAATTCAAATGAACGGCTAACCAAAGTCAAAATGTGTTGCGTATTGTATTGAGTGTGCGCTCGTAGCAATGACGCGTCATGTACTTTATACCTCTTCTGATCGTCGGCCAAGGTTATTTGGTTGGTGGTTTAACATTCAAATTTCTGCAAATATTTTCTAAACATTTTTCCTAATCTTTTTTTGCCTATCACAAGATGTTTATTAAATTTATTAAACACATCTCAGCCTTACTTGTTCAATGCCCATTTTCGATTCACTAGAAGATCATAAGAATGATTTCAAAATTCAATCTAAAAGAGTAAACATGACTTTCATCACGCGTAAGATGGAATTTAAAAAATAATTAAAAGGGTCCGCAAAATGGAATCGCATCCCAAGAATTATAGATACACGACCAAAAATGACTCTGAGGATGACTCCAGTTTGACATTGGAAGTAAAGCGCAGGACAACAGCAAGCGAAATGAATTTAAGGTAAGTTCGTGTTAAGAGGGCAGCGAGCTAGGATTGGTCGACTTGATGGCTTTTACAAGGATCATAATTCTTTCCGGTATAACCTGAACAACAGAGGTACCTCTGATACCGATTTATATAGATTCTGAAAAGTGATGAGTGACACGTCCCATCATATCCTATGTGAATGCAAGATCATCTGCTGGATAAGTGTTCGACGAACGAACGAATAGCGCCAGACACCATTTGGTGCCACCGAACTAAAGAAGGTGACGGGATTCATAACTTTATCATGGTTTCGAACAATTTCTTTCCAACCCAACTGGATTCAATTTAAAAGTCAATGAAGCCCTTTCACTGAATGCAACTTTTGTATTGATTGCGCCCTCACAACTTCATCTGAACGAATACAAATTTTTCCAATTTTTTTCTCTCCCTCCTCGCGGTTTTTATTTCTTGGCGATACCGCACTGTAACGGCCTAAAAAAAAGCTTTTTCCCATTCGCACTCGCTTCTGGATGGAGGGGAATGCAAGAGAATGAAACTATTAACAAAGCTTATTAGGGATACACACACTGAGATATTTAAAAAAAGAAAATTGTTTTTACAAAATCTGAAGAAATGGCAACACCGGAACCACTTCCGCACATATTCAAAATCCACCTCGGAAATTTTTAACCTCTTAGTACGCCGACATCGACTCCTTTCGAATTGCTTGCAGGCTTGCATGCGTCTATTCATCAATTGTCGCGATGAGCGTACCTTCACTATTTGTTGTCTTTGTATTTGGAAGTGCTAGTAAGTGAGTACACTCACTAAACATCGTCCTTTTAGCTGAGCAAAATAATCCTAACGGGCGCGGGCCAGAAGCGATCTACTAGAGAAGTTGGAAATCAGCAGCGATATCTCTTTTGAATATAACTTTTCAACAGGAGTTGTTTTGGAAACAGATGGTTTCTTCGCAGCGCCTGAGAAAGATTCCAAAATTTTAAGAAGAAAACTTTTTTCATGTAACGAACTTGTGTTCCCATATTTTTAAAAGAATTCAATGGAAGAAATAATGATTTTTTCAAAAATCCGCAGTGAGGAGTTCCACCCCAGACTTGAGTTCATTTAGTGAAAAAAAAAACCTGTTCGGACTTGGTTTTGACAAAAAGCGAAAGACTTCAGAAGAGAGACTTCAACATGATTTTTAATTTTTTCTTATTTCGGAAACCGGACTTGAAATTTGTATTTGGTTTTCCAGAGAGAGGACGGCCATTGAAGGATTATTGAAATCGAATAATAAGAATATTCGAAGACAGTTAAGCTTGAGAAATCCAATCTGGCAATGAGAACCACTACCCCAGGTAGAAGGGCTCTCTTGTCGGCCGATGTGTGGTTGATCGTGCAACTTTTACAATCCGATTTTTTCATCTCTGAAATTGAAGAAAACTCCTGATGAACAACAAGATCAAAATAAGCTGCGACACCTTCTTTCCATTTCTCGATGTTAGTAATATTATCTGAGAATTTTTCGTAAATTATTATTGCATTTAATGTTTTCTAAAAAATAGTGCGTCACGTCAAAATTTAATCATCATTTCATTCATTTAATCAAAATCGTAAACCATTATCAGCGTTCTCTCTGCGCCAAATAGAAAATTAAAGTTTACTTATTTTAAATAAGTAAAAAATTAATCGAAACTGTGGCCGAATCTACGATACCCCCGCCAGCTCTCTTTCCCCTAAGCTCCTTCCCAAGCTAAGCTAAGATTTATCAAAATTGGAAAAATGAATCAATCGTAAAACTATTTGAATCAAATTTTATAACTCTGTATGCAACTCTGTATGTACGTTCGCATTTTTCCCAAAGTTTGGGCACGAGTTTCGTTGAAGAGTACTAATGAATAATTGCAAATAGGGAGACAGAGAGCAAGGCGGATAGTTGGAGGGGCAGGCAAACAGGTAAAGAATGTTTTTTTTTTTTTTTTTTTGAGATTTTTAATCGACCCAAGTTCTGAATGAATGAACCAGTAGACGGACGGACCAGTAGATCCATGATGGACATGGGCAAAATTCGTCTGAAATTTAAAATCGCGAACTCGACGAAAAACGATAACTCGATGCAAAATATGGTGCTAAGCTGAGGGCCTCATAGGGCCTTTGTTGCGTATAAGCGAATATTATAAACGACACAACAAAATAATATCCTCGCGTTATATATACATATATATACATATATATATATGAATTTCTCCTCTCGTTATGTTTATTACTTTATTTGTAAAGGAGTAGTTAAAAAAAAAAAAAAGAATAATAATAATGATAATAAAAAAGACACCGAAGGCAAAGCAGGTTTTCTTTTTTGTTTTCAAAATACAAGTATTTTTTGTAAACAAAAGAAAACTGGTCTGTCTGCTTGTCTATCTTTATGACTTAATTTGTTTTGACGAATATTTTTAATGTTTTTGTTTTTTTTTTTTTAGTGCTAGATGTAGTGATGCTAAAGAACATAATATGACTAATAGGAGATAGAAAGCCTTACCGAGCCAATAACGTCTCTAAACATATTGTTAATTAGAGGCGTGTCAATTGGCTGAACAGACTCATCTTTTTTGTATAATTGTGTTGCAAAATTTTCGCCCAAACCTTTACATCACTAGAGCTATGGGTTGTAAATTACAATCGTCTGCTTGCTATGAGCAGTGATTGTGGCCCATTTTTAAACATTACCGTAACTTTAGTTTTCTTTAGTTAGAATTTGTCCGTGTTAACGTTTCAAACACAAATCGTAGATGGATGGACTTTTCTCATGGTTTGTTGGAGTATGCTTTAGAAAATTTTTAAAAATAGTTGCGGAAAAAAAATACTTTCGTATTTTCTCTTTTCTTCTTCCTTATACCCTACACCGTTTGCGGTAAAAGGGTATATTAAATTTGTTCGGTTGTACGCAACATCTACACTTACTTTTATTATATTCCGAATCGCTTTCTAAATCGACTTAAGCTTGTCTCTCCGTCTGTCCGTTAACCGAAAGTCCGCAATTTCTGAGATGTTTTGATGAATTGATGAGCACACCAAAATGTTTTGACTCAATGACGAAAGGTATTGAAAATAGTTTGCATCGGATCACTTTATCGACTACTTCCCATATAACGGCCCATTTTGAAAAGTAATTACATGAATAACTGTAGGGTATTTTATGGTGGACGGTGGCCAGCTACAGACTTTTCACTTGTTCTCATGCATTAAACATTTTCATATAATTTCTTCTACATAAATGCTCAAACAGCCTATGTTTTCGAATTTGACTGAGCTGTGACTTTTGAGCTGATTAGCCATATTTCTGATTAACGATTTCTGTTAAACCAATCAGTCTCAAGAGTGTCTTTGCTAAGCTATTATTTATTGTAAAGTAAAAAAAAAAAAATATTCTTAAAAAGCGTACGCAAAGAAAACAAACTATGATCACATCAACAAAAAACTAAGTTATTGCTACTAAGTGTTAAAGTATAAAAATTATTGCTACTAATTGTTACAAACACTGAAAGCTAGAGTGCACAAATCGAGCTATGACAATTTTCAAAGACATTACGCAACTCCAGATTTTTGATATGCCTCGAAGAACACTAAAACCTATCAGAAAAGCTTACTTTGATTTTATATGTATGTATATATGTCCTCCACAAATTAATTATAAAAAATTACATTTTTAACAATTACTAGCAACCGCTTGTTTTTGGCATTAGACCACTCCTTAGAATATCTAAAAATTATATGCAAAAAAAATAATGAAGAAAATTGATGGGGGAACAGCCCTTTTCCCAATTAATTTATTGTCCTACCTTTTGCGTATAAGAAATCGTTTATATCGATGATATAAATTAGGATAGAGTCCTAGAGTCCTTTAAGACATATCAAGAAACTGCAGTTGCGTTGTATTGTAACTTTCCGCAAATTGTGTACAGTTATTCCCTGCTTAACCCAGTTAATTCGTACCGTGCTATATCGAAACTGTGTTATATGAAAATTTTTAATTTTTTTTGAAATAAACTAAAATCAAAAATATATAAAATAAGGTAATTTAAATTAAAAAAATTTATACCGTGTTATATTGAGACCGTGTTATAAGATACATTGAAATAAGGTAAAATTATTCAACATGTATTGGGCTATATCGAAATCGTATTCTACGAAATCGTATCTAAGTGTTAAGCTGAGGACGCATGGACATACACCTGGCAAATGGTAAATAGTAACAATAGATTTTTTTTTTGTTTTTAGTTTTATGTGACATCAAGTATGATTTTGTTTATTATTTGCTTTTGTATTTTAGTTTAGTAGTTTAACAGAGGAGCGAAACAAGTGCGAAGCTGGCTAGATTAGTAAGAAAACAATCTCGAAAAGCACCGAAACTTTCAAATATATTTTGATAAATAACATAACACTTGTGGTGCCGATAACGATCTTAAGAACAAGTAAAAATATTATAGAAAATCACGACCCATCAGTAAATAACCTACACGAACTTGTAGTTGTCCATATATCGACTTTTCAAGATAAGGTCTTCTAAAGAAATTGGTCGAGAAAGTAGTGCAATCCGAGTTACTTTCAAAAGTGTTCGTCTTTGGGTCAAGACAAGCCAGTGAAATCAATTTTATCAAAATACATAATAAAAATTGCGCTGTGTACACAAGACAGACAGACGAACAGATGGACAGACAAGCTTAAGTGGCTAGATGGATTAGATGGCTGTAGGTAGTAGTAGGTGGGTGTATCTCAAGTTCTTCTGCGGGTGTTGCATACACCCGCACAAACTTAATATACCCTATGTGTGACAACTGATGCGGGGTATAGTAACTTTTCAGGCCATAGCCGTATTTTGCGCTTGTGTATTTGTTGTCTTTGCTGTTGTAAGTCTCATAAAATAAATTTAAGTAATTGGATCCGTACACTTTCGCATAAGTTTGCAGAATGATGCAATTCGTGCCTGCCATTTCCGCGAACTCTGTTTTTACGCCATTCCAAAATCCGATTATTTATGGCATACGTGAGTTCCGAACATCATAAGTGATATAAAATTCGTTCTGAGAAGAATTAAAAATTCGTTATTTTCTTTTTCATTTTATGAGGGGGAAAAAAAAATCAATATTTAATTATTTTTAAAATTTTTATAGATTTTCAAATTCGAAAACTTATGCTTTACGTATACTTTGCCTAGCCTGTGTTTTCTCGCTTACTTTGTTTTCTCTACAAATTGTTCACTTCCGTTAATTTAATTTTTATGCGTGTAATTTGCTTGACTATATTTGCATTCCCACTTCATGATGGTAACATTTTGAATATGTTCGCTATCACGAAATGTTGGTATACTTGTTATAATACTATGTATAAACTAAGCATTGTTCGAGAGAGCTACGTCAAGCAGTTATGTTTTTCATAAGCAAAAAGGCATTTATTAATGTTGATCTGTCTGTCTATAGGCGCTTTATTGAAACTTCAAAAAATGAATATAAAAAGAAAAATAGGTTGACATCAGCCATGCCTCTATGTGATATCTATGAATCAGTTTTGTCCTATAGCAAAAAAAAAAAAAAAAAATCTAATGAAATTATTTTATTGGTTAAATGAGTTCATTCTAAAGAAGATCTCTCAGGGCTTAAAAACGGGAAGTCGTTCATCTCTCTCTCTCTCTCTCTCTCTCTCTTAAGTAAAAATCTATACAAAGCACTTAAGGCAAAAAAACTAATGAAATTATTTTATTGCTTAAATGAGTTCATTCTAAAGAAGATCTCTCAGGGCTTAAAAACGGGAAGTCGTTTATCTCTCTCTCTCTCTCTCTCTCTCTCTCTCTCTCTCTCTCTCTCTCTCTTAAGTAAAAATCTATACAAAACGCTTAAGGCATTTCTGAACTGTTGACGAATCAATCACTAATTTTCGAGACGTCGAAGATGAACTAAAAATTAAAAAAAAAAAAAAAAGTTAAGAACCGTAGTAATTAAAGGCGTGATAGTGCATGGTATTGCTTTTGAGTTCTGACCGATACATTTCTAAGGTAGGCCGCCATTAGCGAACGCTATCATACGCAAAAAAGCTGGCGCCGGAAAACGATTTCCCAGTACCACAGTAATCGGCTACATATTGACGAACTGGCCAAGAAAGGGAGGATTCCAGGGATGTCCAGAGATTGCTCTCTATGATGATTACTTGTATCTGTCCATTTTCAGAAATCATGATTACGATCTCAATGCTTCGCCTGAAAATCCCTCTCTCGCACATGCGTATTATGCTTTCAAGTTTGTAGAGTTTTTAAAGCTTATTTGGCCTTTTATTGTAAAGATTTATTGTTGAGACCTAAAGATTTCTAATAAAAGCATTTTTGTGTATTGTGTCAAGATTTCGCATGACAATAAAAAAAAAAAAATAAAATGTTTACAGATGTGAAGTGAATAATGTTTTCAATTTGAAATCTACATCCACGCCTTCCTCGTGTAACGTATATCGAGATCCTGTTATACGTAATTTTTTCATTAATTTATTTAAACTAAGATTTATATCTTAGAGAATAAGATAATTTAACCTTAGTTTTAATTTAAATCAAGGCAATATGTACCCTGTTAGGTCTTAAGGTATACAATTTTATGATAGTTGAAATTTCCTTTAAATGAAAAAGTGAGTTAACTTCAAGTTTTTATAAAAAAAAAAAAAATAAAAAAAAATGAAATTCAGTCTTGTGTCAAATACATTCAAAAAGTAATGATGACGGTGATTACACACGATTATTATTCACCAAAATTTACAGCTAATCTATTTATATCGATTCAGAAAACGATTCTTAGTCAGGCTAATGATCTACGCCTGTCAGTCTGTCTGTCGGTCTGTTCAACCTACAAGTCACAATTGTTGAGAAACTTTGATGAAACTTGACACATAAGCCGCTTTTCCGATTACTCGTTACCTTGACCCATGGACGGTCTACTTTTTTGAATCCCACTGCCCCATTTTTAGAAGTCCTTATATGGAAATAAATTTTAATTTTTAAGATTTCTTGCCAAAACCCGTTCTGCAATCGTATTTCGAAATTCTAAATTGCTATGAAAATTTTGGTTCGGCCGGGTAATTTTTTCAACCCACTCTCACGTAATCGTTCCTACGAAAACTGAATCTTTATGAAGTAAAAACAGTAGAATTTTTAATATTTCATGATGAAAATTAGTTCATAATAGTGAATGCACCAAGAAATCAATCTTACCGAATTTGGACCAAGTAAGTCGATTTTTTTGAATACTATCGCATATAAGGATTCCTCCTTATGTGCGGGATTTCATGATAAGCGTGCAAGCGTTTGCATGAAAGTAATTTGTAACTTTTGATTTACTATTACAAAAATAAGTGAATAATTGTATTAGGCGCAGTGGTGTAGGGTATCCACTGGGCGGTCTTGCCCGACTTGCTTTTTTCTCAAAGAGTTAGCTGAAATTGCTTTTATTAACGATTAAATGACAATAAGATACAAAAAGTAATATAAAAAAAGGTCGAGCGGAATACGCAGTCCGTGTTATAAGATTCGCAAATTTTCGTCGTTGCATCCAAGCGATGTTTGACAAATACCGTGTTATACAAGGGACGCTGGTATACGAAATGTAATAACAATAAATAATGTTTACCCCCGATATTAAGTAAAAAGTCTCCTATGCAATGCACTGGTGAGAATCAATCAATACATTCGGTCCAAGGTCAATGCATATGTAATTTTTCATTTTCCCTCTTTTTTCCCTTTTCTCAACGGATTTGGGATAACATTGTAATTGTAACCGCTTTCATTATGCAGCTTTCCCAATTGTTTTTTCTTTTATTTTTTGTTAAATTTTACTATTTATTTTTATTATTTAACCTTTGGCCTTGAACTACGCGAATGACTAAACCAAACCAATAATAAAAATTTTAATAAATTAATTGTGTACACAAGACACATGTTTGATATGTAAATAAAAACTTTTCTATATTTGCGTTTATATGGGTGCATGAGTGTGCGTGTGTGTGTGTGCTTATTTTTATTCATTCATAAAAATGACATATGGTTATATTTACATATAAATTAATATAAAATATTTCCCTTAATTGTTGTGCAGAAATGCGTAAGCGTAAGCATGAGACGGACTCTACCAGCATCTAAGTTGAAAGAGAAAATTTCATGAATTTTTTTTTTATTTTAATACTTTAACTTAAACATTGAAGAGGGAGAAATAAATTGAAGATTGCGAACGAATATTTTTGTAATTTTTAAATGACTAATCGCTCAGGGGATGTCAGCTTTTCGCCTCTCACGGTGACGGGAAGGCATGATATAGGGAGATGTTCACAGTCTAATGGGTCTCTGTGTGGACCCAAGTGAACGAAGTGAACCCTCACTGTGTAGCTACAATCAAAATAAACTCTAGCGCACTAAAATTTGAACCTAAACCGAATACCAACGAGTTAGTTAGTTAGTCGCGATTCGCATCTACTCGGACACTGTTGCGGACGTGTGTGTGCGCCTATTTAGAGACAAGCACTTGCAAACGAAACGTAGTTGAGATTTTCATTGACTTGAAAACTGGCACTGAACTCTTGTTCCCATTTTGTATCTTTCATTATGCGATAAATTCAAGTAACCATCCGCAAGCAACAATTGTTTATTTATTTTGTATTTGTATCTCTTAAATATAAACCATATAATAGGTTCAGCTATCGGTTAACTTCCCCATTATGTGCGTTTATCTTCTTTGCACAATAATCGTCATACCATAAACCAGTATTTAATGAAATTTACAAACGCCACGAATCGCAAATGTCTGCCTATTAAGACGAATCTAGAATACTCAACGTCTTGATTTTGCAATATTTTCGCTTTAGAAACATTATTTAAATTAACCAACTAACTTATAATAATTTTTTTTTTTGATATTTTAAACTCAATAATTCTCGAGACTCGAAACTCGAAACACGAAAATTCTTAAGAAAATGAAAAATAATTAATAAAAAATCATGATCTACAATAATGTGCATTGCTCTTGGTATTAATCTTACACACGTGTCACACAGGTGTTTATTACGTATCATAGCGCGATGTGACTCTCAGTCACAACTGATTTTCATTTCGATATTCAAACAAGCCACATATAAATCTCGATTATTACGCATAGGGCCATAAATATTTTTCGGAAACAAAATTCAAATACAACACTAGACTTATGTCTGTCCGTCGCTAAATAGCAACAAGAGCTAACAACATATATATGCAATTGCTACCTGAAATCATATATAAGACGTGCAGATATCGACTCCCTTGGGCAGAATTGAGCTTGAGCTTGAAATCATAAACCCGTCAAATTGATGGATGCGATAAATCGTGGCTTAAAGTTCAAGAGGGACTTAAAGACACATTTTGACACGGTTCAGGTTAAACCAAAATTGTTGCGATCAGCTTACAAAATCCCTCGCCGTTCCCCTCATTTAAAATTTATGCTTTTCTTGTACATTTACTTTTATGCTTACGTAGATTAAGGCTCATCTTAAGACCAATACCATCGGAGTATGAGGTTTCACTCACTTTTGCAATTTTTTACTTTTTATTATTATAATTTTTTTTTGTCCAGGCATATAGCTCTCATTAGAGATTCAATAAATTCAATGCTGTTCTCTCTCTTGAAGCTTCCGCAACAAATAATTAATAATAAATTGTCTATCATTCTGTCCATGAAATTGAAAAATGAAAAAAAAAGATCGCAATCTATTGAATATATTGTGAAATGAAGTTAAACACAATTTTTTCTCTTCTTTACTCCCAGAACTCCCAGAAATATACAGTGGAGAGAGAGTCTGTCCTAACATTCTCAGTCAATTTTCATAAATCTACGTATCTTACGGTCGCAAAGAAAATTAACTCACGTACCCTTAGCTGCATTCTATTCATAGCCCAAGTCGGGAAGAGTGCTTAAAATGGTCGCAAGCTCATATAGGCTAGGATGGGATGGGATACCTACAATACTGAGTTGGCCTTGAAACAATTGAACGACTTGTTGATGTCTTTCCAAGGTGTAGCATATATATATATATATATATATATATATATATATATGTATGTATATATATGATGTAGATTTCAAGCTTACGTACGTTTTAGAGCTGACAGAGGAGGCTTCCATCTGAGATTTAGTAAAAAACTAAGTCCCAAACTACAATATTGAATTGGCCTTGAAACAATTGGACGACTTGTTGATGTCTATATATATATATATGATGTAAATTTCAAGGTTATGTACATTTTAGAGCTGCGAGAGGCGGGTTCCATCTGAGATTTAGTAAAAAAATTAAGCGCGTCAATGCATGCATTTTACAGACGAGGCGTGGGAAAAGAGGGTAATGTTTGTAAACGTTCGATTTAAAAATAGAGCCATCATCAGGAACCGTGGGAAAGATCACCGCTGCTCGATTCCCAAGGGTGGTGGGAGGGCGAGAGGCGTTGTTAATGTTCTTCAGTGATGTCAATCTAAAGTTTTTCTTATTTATTGAATAATGAGCGAATGATGGTTCGCCCACAAACAACTAGTGTAATAATATGCCTTTTCGTTTACCACAACAGCGTTAAGATTGAATTAAAATTTTTCCTTAATAAAATTCCTGTGGCTTTGATCAAATTTACGAACCCTATCCTACTTATGCGAATGAGAAGAATTGTGGATGTAATGATACGAGAAGTTTCCATATTACATCGAAAAGTATTATATCGGATATCGTATATATTTATATATCATGTTGTACGGTGATAGATACTAAACTATAGTATACCGGGTAATTATGTATTCATATTTGTTGAACGTTTTCTCGTTCATCATATTGATGGGAATTTGAAAAAATTCCGCTCAAAGCGAAAGTCATTTTTGTGTTCTTTGTTCTCTTTCTTTTCAAATTATAATAGTTTTCAGTTAATTACCTATTGGGCACATTATCCCGTGCATATACGAATTTAGCATAAATTTGCTTTGTGTAATAATGATTAGAAAAAACCGAAAAAAAAAAAAAATATTTGGTCGAATGTCAAGTTCTTTTAGCAATTTTTGCAATAGCAACTGGGCAGTGCAAGTTGACACGAACTTTGCGCATTGTACGCGATAAATATAATTTGATTTGTACTCTTAGGATATCAAAAAATCGGAAATACATAAATATTTGTTGAATTAAGGAAATTATTGTCCACTTGCTTCCTTCCAATAACTATCCGAGTTGTACTTACATTGGAACCGTGGATTTTGAGAATCCTCTCCAAATATTTGCAACAATCATGTGCAAGCATTAGCTGATGCCTCAACCTCGTTATAAAAGTGTTAACAAAAAGTTACTTGCAATGGATGTACATTCGTCCGACTTTGAATAAAGGCTGTACGGTATATGTATGTACTTAAGGTATGTCGGTTGGCATTAATTTTCAGTTTTTGTAGACGAGTTGATGAGAATGATTTATGGACCTTTTCAAATTTCATCTAAGAATCGGTCCAACTTTTCATTTGTCTATGTCGATTTTCTTTTTAAAGATTCAGCTGACTGATCAGAGAACGTAAGATTAAATGTCGGGCGGAATATTTACAAGTCTTAGAAAGATTTTTCTGAATGCTACAAAGCATACGTCAAAACCAGAGTGAAATCATTTTCGGTTCGGTAAATAAATGAAGACACGCTTCAAGAAGATGAACGTATTGTCTATCGGTTCTAAGTCATGACAAGAAGGCAGGTAGCCTTCTTTTGGCTATTGGTTATAGAAATGACTTAAGAAATTTTTCATATCATAGCTAGTGTAGGTTATAAAAAGGCAAACAAAAACAAGCAGCGATACAACATCAGCGCATATACATGTATGTGTATTACTTTTGTGTCTATATGTATATAATAAGTAAGTAGTTTCGTTTTTACTTTTCTTTTTTGTGACCATATGACAAAATGCATAAGAACTACATAATATTTTTGTTTTTGTTTTTTGTTTTTTTTGTTTTTTTTTTTTTTTTTTTTTTTGTTGTTTTTCGCATTCACGTCACAAACAGTACTCCTCTCCTAACGTGTAAGCTAATAAGCGTGTATCAATGTGCATTTGTATATGTGTGTGTGTGTGTGTGTGTGTGTGTGTGTGTGTGCTGGTATGTGTATGTTGATATTTTTGTTTTTAAAATAAACTTGAATTTTGTGGTGTATTACTGTTGCGTCTTGTTGTTGTCAGTATAGCAGAAACTTTCATGTGGTTTGGTTTAAAAAATAAAACTTAATCCTCGCTTTTCGTGTTGTTTTCTTAACAACAAATTATTATTAGATAATTATATATATTGAATAGTGAGCAGTGCGCGTACGTGTGTGTAAACATGTGTAATACGTGTATTGATAAGAGATGTAAAGCGTAATAATAAAACGAATTGATCTAATATTTATACTTATACTTATGTGTTATGTTTTATTTATTTATTTATTTATTTTTTTTTTTTTCATCATTTCTCCCAACATTCGCTTGTGTTTAAATGAAAATTAGAATAAAAAAAAAAAAACTTTTCATGATGTCATATGTAGCAAGTAGAATATAGGAATTTTTGATTAATTAAAAATTATAATTTTATTTATAAAACGAATCTCATCTTCGTTATATATTATATTACCAAAAAAAACAAAACAAAAAAAAAAAAAAAAATGTATTTATTTTGTAGCTCATTTACATATGCAGCCTAAAACAAGTCACATGAAAATATATTCAACGCTTTAAAGCGAATCTTTGACACCCGACAACCCGATAGTCGAAAAGCTTTGTGTTAATTGTCAGGCCGTTGACCAAACCGTAAACCAAACGATATTCGCCTAATAATTATTTATATAAATTTTGAATCGTCATGTGCTTTAGATAACAAGAAAAGGAACTCTTTTTGTTTTTTTTTTTTTTTTGTAATATCTTTCCGATATTGAATATATTGTGTATATGAGACGTAAGGACATTATCCGTTCATTTTATGTTGATTTGTTTGCTACTACATGTCATGAGCGAAACACGGACAGATGGACTTGGGGAAGCCAGCTTTAAACTTTAGGACAATATATATATTTATATATATATATCCGCGTAATTCAAATTTCACGTTTCTCATCTACGCGTACGTACTTTTAGCGGTGTTGTGATTATAATATTAAAGTTGACATGCCGTCGTCCCGCTGCATACATGGTATAAGAATATAGTGCATATACATAGGTGCGAAAGTAAGAACATTTGTAGAGTTATGGGTGAGCAAGTCATGCTCACCTTGCATGCCCTCTTCCTGAAATATGTACATACAGATGTGTGCTTTGAAGGGTTCTTTTCAACTTTTTCAATTTCATTCTCAGAAGTTCAAATGCCTCTAGGTTTCTTAGCGAACTCCTGACCTAACTCACATGACGCTTAATGCACACATACATATATCATACGATAAAAATGACATGCATAATAAGTGTAGGATAGGTATTAAAAAATCTTTACAATTTTCCCGATAAGAGTACGAAATGTTTCAAAATTCCATGACAATCCGGACGTTATTTGCCAAGTTACAGTTACTTTAATGCGACGCTACACACGAAATTTCGATCTTTTCATTGCTATGCAAGAACAAATGTAGTTCGTTAATAGAGCCGATGTCCATACGTCCTTCTATGAGCTCACAAAGTGATTTGTTATATATATATATATATATATATATATATATATATATTATATATATATGTGTATATTAAGTGGTATGTCGCCTCGGAAAATATCCTTCCGTAGACTAAGAATCTGGTAATATCTGAGGTTCCAAATCAGTAACACAACCTGGTTCAGCTCTCATATTTTTACCTTTTTTTTTTCTTATATATAATCAATCAGTAGAAGTATGCTCGGTACAAGTGTAACATGGTGACGGGCCGAAGAAAGTAGCAAGAAAGAGATAGGGAGCGCCCGTAGCCGGGAGATGTGTGCCTAATCGGTAGGGCATAAGCCTCTGCAAAGTCTCTGCTTTTCTTTGAGGCAAGTATTACACGTTTACTATGTAATGTCACAATCAGACACTCAGCGATCTTTCCGCCAACTTATCTGGAACCTAAACTTTAAAAAAACTTTCCAAAGGGACATTTTTAAATGTCAGGTCGGTACGTAAGAGTGTCAGCAATTAACTGATAACTCGGGCATAGTAACCTATCTAATAAACACTATGTTCTTACTCAAAATCAAATATCACCTAAACGGCTCGTGCTATCCGAAGACCTTCATTAACTTAATGCTCAATACTTTGGATTCATTTTTGCCACTTTTTTAAAGCAAAAAACAGCTGTGCGGAAGAAAGGCGACATCACAAGATTTTTGTGGTTTTTGATTTTTGCAACTAATTTAACCCTATTTCAGAGATGATATCACTTTGTATGTATTAGAAGGCTTCAGTCATTCTTCAAAATTTCTGTAAAGAAAATAATGGAAAGATTTACTAACGTACGATTTTTAGAAAAGCCAGTACAAGTTCTATCTAAAGCACTTGAAGAAATTTATTTTTGCAGATTTTTCAAGAATAAAATAAAGGCGTAGCAGGTCTTCAAACATTATTCTTTATTATGATCATTTTTTTGGTTTTTTTGCTTGGCCTCCCCTACGATACTAATTGCGAACTAATTTTGTTCTTGGAGCAATCTAAATATATTTTTCGAAAATTCGGAAAAGTCCACAAAATGATAATAAAATTTACGCAGCTCTGCTAGGGCCAGATGCCTTAAAACCTCTCAACTAAGTTTTGCTTAATTCTTGACTCCTTATAGGGGTATGTTCCATTTATCAAAACGTTTGCAATGCTCAGAAAAAGGCTTCACTGGTTAATATTAAAATCTCAATTGATTTAATCATGTCCGTCTGTCCATGTGTGTAATGTCTGCTGCAAACATTCTTTTGGCCGCAAAAATAAAGAACTCACCTATAAATTGGCAAAAGAAAGTGAAAATGACCTGAACCAGTCAAAGGACACGCCTACAAATAGTGAATACCTTTGCCTTGCATATAAATTTCGAATAAATTTCGTATATTTGTAGAAGAAATCCGCTACTCCCACCCAATATTGTAGAGTATGAAAATGTTGTCCCTTTCCTTTTTTTTTTTAAGATCACGATGATGAGTAGCGAAGATTCGGTCACGATCGAATATAATGAATCTTTTAATAATAATACGTTGTATTGCATTATAGTGTACTTGACAGATTTTTCCCGTAGCAAATATGGAATATTCTTCTGCTTGTGTAGAGTGCCACTAATGATCGATTGAAAGCATAAATTCGACTACACGAACACTAAAGATTTAAATTTTGATGTTAATTTGTTGACCCTTATCCTGATTAAATAATTCCCATATAAGCTTTCGGGGAGTTGGCGTCACCAAGAGAGTGTGTACCGCCTTCGATAATATTCGTGCTAATAAATCCTACGTGCATAAGGGGGAAAAGTAACTATGCTAACTAAGTTTGTGTATTTTAGATAAGTCTTTCGAATTCATAGGAAACCAATGTTCGCCTTTGTGCTTCTTATTGCTGCTTGAACATCGGTCGGCTTGAATTAATAGTAAACACTTTCAATTTCAATTTAAGGAATTCATTTGTTCTTTGTCTACCGATTGCTCGATAAGTGTTAACTGATAAAAATTGTCGCCGATTTATCTATATATATATATATATAATGAATAATGAACGTCGTCATATGAATAATTTATTTTCCTTTATGCATTTAATTGTTTACAAAATCTTCAGCGCGCACATTGTCTAGAATAACTTACTCGATAACTACTATTGAATAGTGCAATGAAAACAACGCATACTTCAATTAGTATCTGAATTTTATGGTAAAAAAAAAATTGATAAGAGTGACTGGTTGATATGACTCTCCTTTTCCTCATTGCATTTGTGGATGGTGTGGTGTGGTGTGGTGTGGTGTCGTATTCGTTTATAAATATATAGTTAGTAGTTATGTGTATGTGCTTTGAATGTTTATGACCTAAATATTTAGTTTGACTTTATTAGTTATTATTATAGAAATTATGTCAATTGCAAATTATTATAGTTATTATTGTTATTGTTATTGTTTTACTGATAATTCATGAGCTCGGCTCGTATTTAAGCTGCGTACTATTTGGCTTCCTTTTATTTCTCTTTCATAAAACATTCAATCAATCATATGTCAACCGTGGGAAGTTAAAATAATTTGCTTGAAAAATCTTATTCAAAATGTCATATACACGCGCACACATACATATATATATATAAATACATATTCAGTTTATGTATTACCATCGAATAAGTAGAACACAAGACCTCCTCTGTTTTGTTGAAAACATCTTCTTAACCTTCCCCCGCCACCCCTACGGTCTACCTAAATCAAAGACACTCCTTTTTAATGCTTTGATTGCATATACATATGCATGCATTTATGTATGTATGTATGTATGTGTGTGCACTTAGATTTTTCTGAACATTAATTTTTATATTCTTTATAATGTTTACTACATTTTAAAATACGCTTCGCTGCGTTGATTTGCGTCGCGTTCGCCTTTTTACCCACGAGATCGTAAAGCCAGTAAGCAATTTAGAAAAGTGGGGGAAGAGAATGAAACCTAAAATCTGTTACTACTGCAGTAGTAACGCATGCTTTTTCAATCCTTTAATGACAATCGACAAAGCTTGTGACTAAACAATCACTTTGTGCTAAGAAACGCATCGGATTTACAATTTTACGTCGATCTTCATTAAAAAATGGTGCCCAAAAGCATGCGCTTTAAAGTGGCGTCTCCCTGTTCTTCCTTTTTTACCCCAAGTTTATGTGAAAAGCTACTTAGAAATATAATCTTGGGAAAGGGATTATTGCCGCCACTCTCGCGCGCAGCCATAATTCTCTCTTCACGCCATCCATCGTTTATATATATGTTTTTACATATGTGATCAGTGATCAGTGATCAGTAAGCCTAAGGCAATTAACGTTAAATTGCTTCGATCTAAAACGAAATTTGATTACATCTTATCTGACTTGTAAGCAGTGGTGTTGTCGAGCCGGAACGCTCCTTCCTTCTTTGGGCAGGAACGCGTTCCGGAACTAAAAATGATTTCTTATAACGAGAATTTATTATAAACATTAGAAGAAAAAAATAAAAAATTTTAAAAAAGTAAAGATTTCATACATAAATTTTAATGCAAGCGGACCGTACGTTACTCATCCCTGGTATAGTTTATTGCCATACCCAAATGGGCCTGCGGCTAATGCTACAAATTTTTATTATACATGTGTTGTGAACTAGAATTTCCAGACGTTCCAGTTCCAGTATTGGTAGATGTTTTAAACTTTATTAGTTTATTACTTATTATTATTATTATTATTATTACTCACCGCACAGAGCGGCCGCCTACCCAGGATCGGCCCTGTCTATATAATTATATATACGCGTTCCGGTAAAAAAAAAAATTACCACAACACCACTGCTTGTAAGTATGGTTGAAAGGATGTATTTAGAAATTTTTAATTGTAAATAATTCAAGAGAAAAAAATAATCAATAAGTCCCGGAACCAAGTAAGCACTAACCTAAAGATCGCGATTACCCTAAATTTATTACCCTGAAGTATTTCGGTTCCAAGATGAATGAAAGTGGAAAATGTGGAAATTGAGTTGAAGCAGTTTAATGATCACTCCTTATATAAAATCTTACTTTCGAAAAGGCTTTATATGAAAAACACGATGTGGAAAACTTTCCATCGGATTGGCCCAATTTTTAATCGTTATTAAAAGTAGTCCTTTAACATATATAACGGGAATCTAATTTCTAAGACCTCATAATAAATATAAGTGAAGACTAATAAGTCTTTAGGTATGGAAATTAATTTTGTAAAATTTGGACTACGTTAGTTAGGGCATTCCCATAGAATGGGTCCCATAAAAAGTCTAATTTTTTGTACTTAAAACGAAAATTAATTAAAGATACCATTAGATGATGTAGTGTAGAGTATTTAAGAGCCAACCAATTGGACCAATTAAAATATTTTAATTTGTCTTACGCTACTGGTCCGAAAAAACTCCGCACAAAGAAGTTAATGATAAAATTTCTAACGTAAGATGGCCTACCTGAGTAGTGAGTAGTGCTTGTCAATTAGTAATAAAATATTTTAATTATATATTTATATAGTGTTCATATGTCCACCGTCGGTGGGTCGGTGGGTCGGTGCTTACATAGTACACATATGTATAATATAGGGTTGAAGATGTTCTGAATGTCGATTTTTGGATTTTACAAGAAAACTAACGAAATACATTCCGTGTAGAGAATCCAGGGCTCATGCCCTGGATGGCAATAAAATCGAATGAAATGAACACGTTTTAGAATAAAATAAAAAAAAAATAAAATAAAAAAAAAATAAAGTAATAAACAAATCGTAAATATGAGCTAAAAACAATCAGATATTAACCTATTGACACTGACGGCTATATACTGTTTGAAAATTCTGTTGCTATGCTGTGATGCAGTTGCAAACCGTATTCTTGTAAGGCATACAATGGCAACAAATAACTGGCATTCATTTATTCTTATAATTATTGTTGTTTTTCTTATTCTTGAAGCATTTTTCCATCTTGGTAAGCAAAGCATAGCGCATTTATAGGGTATATAACCAACGGAAGGAAATTGTCTCTAAACTATCCTCAACATAAATTGGGCATAATTCCAAAACATTTTCCTTCTTTACCTATCTCTATCTCTCTCTCTTTCTCTCTCTCTCTCTCTCTCTCTCTCTCTTTGTCTATTTATTGCTTTATATGAGTAAGATTTTCAAATATTATAATGCTGTTGCTGTCAGTGATACCGTTTCGGGGGGAGGGGGGGGAGGAGGGGGAAGCTGTAGAAATAACTAACAACCTTGAGTGATGTCAAGCTTTCCTTTTTTTTCACCATTGTTGTTATTGTTTATGTATTACAAAATGCTTTAAATATAAGCAGTTGTGTGTTTGTGATTGTTTGGAAAATGTTTTGAATTTAATTTATCATCTGTCAGTTTTGTGTGCCTATAATGTAACAATAGAGATATTTGTTGTTGTATATACATATATACATATGTCAAAGTCTTTGAGCCTTTAATACAGATCTTCCTCTGTATGCGAACGGACACATGCATTAGATTTGTCAGGGCAAAAAGTTTTCCATTTCTCTACATCACCTTTGCTTTTTTCCCATTCACTGTCGTCGACATTGACCCATATTATCCTTGTGTCACATTCATATGTGGCAAATGAAATTAATTACTGCAACTACCCGAACAAGAAGGCAACGGTAATGGTTTTAACAAATACTTTTACGCTCGATACGAATATTTGAGCGTATCTATAGCTATATATATGTAGATGTATGTGTGTGTATGTGTGTGTGTATATGGTTTTTTTCCCCCCCCCCAAGTATATAGGCTTACATTTCTATTTGTGTACAAAATTGTTAGATTATTCGCAGCATCTGGCTTGTAACAGGCACTCAGGTGAATTTTCTATGTTACGGGACGCAAGAAGTGAGTGCGCTATAAAGACGAAGTTATGCTCGCATAAAATTGTGCATTCCATGTCAGGGCCATTTATACATTAAAATACATTCAACGGATTTAAATAAATTCAAGTCTATCTCTACTCGGCCTATAAATGTCATTTAGAAGGTAGAAGAAATTAAATAAAAAAAAAAAAAACAACAAAAAAAAAAGGTTTAGTTGGCTGGAATTTAAATTACATTAAGCAACAAAAAAAAAAAAAAAAAAAAAAAAAAAAAAAAAAAAAAAAAAAAAAAAAAAAAAAAAAAAAAAAAAATAAAATAAAAGTGTAAATAGATAAACGTGGAAAGAAAAGAAAGATCATATAAAAAAAAAAAAGCAGAAAAAGTAAAAAAAAATAATTGAGTAAAACATATATCGAAAATTATATTTAGTTTAAAGCGAACTTGTTTTGGAAAACCCATTGTCCGTGATTGCGAACACAAGTCTTCTTTCTATAGGTAACGATTAATGCGTAAGTAGTAGCATGGATTTACTTATAGATTGATATATATAGAGGATATCCGATTTGCAAACGATCGCATGATATCTTTACTTTTCGAGCTACAGCCGAGAATATCAGTAAAGAACAAGAAGTTTTCGTTCGCAAAAAAAAAAGTTTACATTTTCTTGATAACTGCAGAATCTTCCTGATCTTGTTCTTAGACTTAATCTAAATAAAAATTTAATAGATCAAGCATCGATACAAACGTATTCATAGGTTTTTCGGTATGTATTTCTACGAGTTCAGAATAGCTTTTTCGAACTGATTGAAGCTGTCTGTCTGTCTGCCATGTTTTTATTTTTCTCTCCAATCTAGAATTCGTAATTTTTGAAATATTTTAACAATCGTTGGTTCAATAATGGCCGTCGCCTTTCGGCTCACGGACGGACTCTATTGAAAATGTATTGGATCTTACGACTTTTACGATCAATTCAAATACAAAAACAATTATTTGAAAAAGATTTTTATGCGGAAAGAAAAAGTAAAATCATTGTAGTCGAGCAAGAACGACCGTTAAATACCTTACAACACATCACGTAACACTCATTCATTCATTTATTTTCTTGATCGAATGCCAAAAACTATATTTTGTTTCGATGTAAAAGCGATGAAAAATATCATGCGAGCCCTTATATAGACCGGAGTTCTACAATAGATCAATGAAGGGCAGTTAATTTTTATGTAAAATTATTAGGCATATTTTGGAATGGGCTCAGCAAATCGCCGATCCGATATAAATTTTCACAGATATATTTCGACTGCCGAAATGCTGTTACTGTGTAGTACATTTTATCGAGAAATTTTGAAATTGCAAATTTTCCGCAAAAATAGTTCGATTTTATCCCTTTGTAACAGTACTCGCTCTTGGACTGAAGCACATCAGACAAGCTCAAATCGATTTGGAAAAATATTGATGAATCGATCAATATTGTAAAAGTTGGATTTAGCTTAAGTTCTTTTGGATGCCACATGCACTCAAACAAACTTAATACATCTTGTGGTGCAGGGTACAAAACAGAGATCGCGAAGAAATCGCTTGCCGTAGTAAATAGTTTTTTCCTTAATATGACCAAACGGGGACCAGGGGATGTCCCCTATATTTGTAATACGGTGATGGTCGGAAAAAAAATGAAGAAAGAGACAGGGAGCGAAGAGTAGCCGCAGTCTAGTGAATCGCTAAGATTTGAACCCGCGAAAGCTGAGTTGATAGTCGCGACTCTTAGCTATTCATCTATGATAAGCGATCGGAAGATCGGACACATTGTTTTGTTTACCATGTAAGAACTACAATTTTTCTTCTCGATTCCCGCACTTTAAGTATTATCCCAAGTTCCTAATTTTACACACACACACACAGTTTTCCATAAAAACCTTTTTCGCCTTTCTTGAATTAGGTTCGCGTTATCGAATTGTGAATAATGTAGAATTTTATTTACAAAATTAGAGAAAGTAATCGCGGAAAATTATGTAGTGAATGTAAGGGAACTCACTTACAACAGTTACGGACTCATTATAGCACAACACTTTACTGCATTATAGACATAAGCCTATAATTCAAATGACTCAGCTTCAGTAAATCTCCGTTGCTTATAAAACTTCACTGCGTTTTAAAATTTTTTTTCTTAATCCTCTTACCCGTTACCAGTGATCTAAGACGTCTTTATTCCATTCGGATCGTAGTATCAAAAAATCCTTATTTGCAAAATTTAGGCAAATTGCGCTTTCAACAGAATTGAGCAGTTTTTACATAAATTTAAATTAATTTAT
>KK502451.1:93587-104470 GCA_000688735.1 Glossina austeni
GTGTGTGTGTGTGTGTGTGTGTGTGTGTGTGTGTGTGTATGTGTATGTGTGTGTGTACGTATGCATATGCGTGTGCATATGTATATAGTTACACTGAACATTCACAAAATCTGTAATCTTTTAATTTTGTTTTAGTAATTAAAACGCTTACATCATACAGTTCAAGTATCATAAATAATAGTAAGTTTTAATGGACGTAAGTACCAAAAATATATAAAAAGTTAAAAAGAGAAAGATCGTCGAGAAAGTCTAGCCATGGAAGACTAACTTTTTTCTACTTCAAAAATACACTTTAACTTTGAAGGGGTGCATTTGGTCTAACCTTTGCTCACTTGGGCTTTTCACATGAATCTTAGACTATTCACTCCAGATATCTATATACACATATATATATATATATATATATATATAAATATGTATTTCCAGTGATTTGCTCGATTCTTCTTGACTTCAGTTTCAAACATAAATTGAAACGTGCTTTACAAACAATGCTTTTTACTTAGTGGGGACACACTTCGCTTCAAATTTCATTTTCGGTAGGTGGAGTCGTTCGGCTTTGTTGTTGCAACCAAAAGTCCATGGAGCAATAACAATGAGCCAGTCTAGAACTGTAGCAATTACCTTTGACTTGTGTTGATTGTAGTTTGAGTTCATGTGGAAAAAGTTCACGACCAACTGTACATAAACCGCCACGACGAAGGAGTCTATTAAAGAAATCTCTTTTTCTTTGAAATTGGATTATAGATCGGATTAAATTGCGACAACTTTATTATTTTTTATTATTTTTTATTTATTATTTATTATTATTAGTAAAGTCAATCTCATCACCAAAAATGATTTGACGAAAAAAAGGCAGACAGTTCTTCGCAGAGTGTTCTTCGAAATCAAATTATATGGAAAGCAGATCCTTCAACTATCACTGCGCGCTAGTCGCTTTTGATAAAATGGAAGTTAGGGTAGTGTTAATTTTTTAGAACTTTTTTTTTATTGGCCTAATAGATGATTTGAATTTTCCAGAATATGGAAGAAATTTTTAGAGGAAATTTCATTCTTTTCCCTAAGCACCAGGCAGGCTTCTGCCTAAGCAGGAACACTGCTTAGAAATTGCAGCCTAAATTTCTGTCCATTAATTAACTAACATCTCTAATCTCTTTACAATTTTCCTTTTTTTCGTTTGTATTTATGCCCTATACCACAAGTGGTGTTCCTCAACCGGTGTACGATATATTAACTTAGTGCGGACGCATGTTACACGTAGAAGGGCTTAAGTTAGTCCCACTATTTATTATGCCCATCGATTCAGAATCATAACCTCAATTGATATAAGCCTGTTGTCTGTCCGTGTTTCCGTCTAATGTCTGTCCATGTAAACTTGTGTTCAAGCAAGTGTCAGGTGGCAATTTTTAAGATATTTTGTTGAAATTCGGTACAGCGATGTGTTTTGAACCAAAGACGAACGCTATTGAAAATGGCTCGGATCGGCTCACTTTTTCGAGTACTCCCCATATAACGTCCTCTTCTAAAAAGTCGTTATATGGAAAAAATTTTTAAATTTCAAAATTTCTCGGCAAAAATGGCTAAGTAGTGGTATTGCGGCGTTCTAAATTGGACCGGCTGTGGCAATTTTTGAATCCTCTCTCATACAGCGAAAGCTGACCTGAGGCATACGACAAGAAGGTATAATTTTCAATACTTCACGGATTTAACATCAAAAAAATGAACTGTGCCAAGTTTGGATATTCTCGGCCTATTTTTTGGATCCTATTCTAATAACGATTTTCAGGAAAATTGATTTTTTGTCGAGCAGAAAAGTCTAAGTGGTGATGGAAATTGACCCATAATGTTACAGTCATTTTATACAAAAATGAACTTTACGAAATTTGGACCATCTACGCCTATTACTGGACCCTGCCCTATGTAAGAATTAAACTTGTACTATATTAGGTTGCGTTTTGGACCCACTTCTCCATAAATACGCACCTGAAAAATATGGCTTTATATAGAAACAAAAAGATATAATTTTTGTGTTCTATAATAAAAATAAGAATTGTGTTAGACAACGTGGTGTAGGGTCGGCCGTAATGATCGGCCTTGCCTAAGCTTAATGATCTTACTTGTTTTTCAATACGTAACTCTATAAAAATAAGTTGATATAGAACTAAGGTATAAGTTTTTTATGGTCTATGACAAAAAGAAGAATTGTGTTTGACAATGTGGTGTTCCCACTGGTTACTGTATAAAGGTGCAATTTTCGTATGAATAGTTATATGAGAGAGTGTCCAAAAAGTTGTCCCAGCAGAGCCAAATTTTTTACACCACTTCAGAATATCCAAACACTGCTACAGAGTGAAAGAAAGAAAAGTTGAAGGGGGATGATTGAAAAAATGGATCAATCGGAAATATTTTCAACAGCGTTCGTCCTCGGGCCAAAGCACGACAGTGTACCAAATTTTATCAAAATATCTCAAAAAATTGCAATCTATAGCGTAGACCCAACTTTAAATGGGCACATATTAGACGGACAGACGGACAGATAAGCTTCTGAATCGATCGGTATAGTAAAAGATGGGCCGATCTTACACTCCTCTGCGTATTACATATGTCCGCACAAATTTGATATACCTCGCACGCACACACAAATTATGTGCGATATAATAAAGTTCAGGTGATCGGATTGGCTCAGGATCGCCGTGTAGTAAATAAAAATAGAAAAAATATATATATATATATATAAAATATTATTGAAAATGATGCTTACCTTAGTAATTAATTAATTAAAATTTCTTTAATTAATTTAAATGCTTACAACAATAAATAAATTGGGTCGTTAAGAAAATTCTATTAAACATTAAATCTAGATTACATACAACTGATAGACTGACTGACAGAGTCTTATGCTTAAGACCTGTTAAATGTATTGTTTGGTTTTTCTTGAAAGATGCCTCAGAAATAAATTTATTTATTAAAAGCATTCTCGATGCATGCATGTGCATATGCATATGCATATGAGGAGCGAAACGAAATATTGACTTGAAATATTTTAATTTATTTTAACCTTTAATTTATCAATTTTGTATTTATGTTTACATAAAATCGATTGTTTTACTGCTGTGCTGTGCTGTTCTGTACTGTGCTGTGCTGTGCCCGTTCATTTCTTATTCTTTTCCGTATACACAAAAAGTTTGTTTTCTCAAAGTTTGAGCAAACTTTAATGAATTATTTATATGAGTGTGCATGCACGCGGGCATACTTGACCTTATTTCATTACTTATTATAAGAATAAATAAATAAATAAATAAAATCAAAATTAAAAAAACAAAAAAAACAAAAAAAATATTTATATCAATTTTTCTCAATCACTGGTCTATCGATATACAATAAATTATTATTATTATTATTATTATTATTGTTGTTGTTATTGTTATTGTTATTGTTATTATTATATTTACAGAATTGCCAGAAAGTTATACGTTTACGTTCGTTAAACGCTAAAACAGATCCTGCTGCATTGGCGCGAGAAGTTGTCGATAAATGCGATCTCATACATAAATCACAATTGGCTGATGTCGAGCAAATTATATTCTATTTAAAGAATCGTAAGGATAATACAGGAGTAGGTAAGTAAGAGTGAATCCTATGATGATTTAATAGAAATTAATATGAATTTGATCTCATTTAATACAGATATAGCCGACAATAATATGGGTCATCGTTCGGCTATAGCTTCGCATCGTTCTCTAGCTAGGCCTCATACGGCCATGAGTTCATCTGGTGTGTCCTCATCGTCGAATCAGGTGAAAGCGGAGTCTCCAGATATTAGCATTAATCATATCGATGAATATGTGGAGTTGCTTTATGAAGATCTAAGTGAACGTATACGAGGCTCAGCTATGATCTTGCAAGTGGCAAGAAATCCGGATAATTTAGAAGAATTAGAGAAGAACGGTTAGATTTCATTTCCTTTTCATTTTTCTCTTTCTTTTTTTTCCTTTTAATTAAAACGAAAACTGATTATCATAAATTTTTGTGAAATTTTTTAGAAGCTTGTTTGAGCGCTTTATCGCGTGTATTACGTGAGGATTGGCGTAAAAGTCTAGATTTATCTACAAACATAATTTATATATTTTTTTGCTTTTCTACTTACACCAAATTTCATCCCGTAATTGTGCAATACAAGGTAATTCGAAATTGAAGCATAACATGAATAAACTCTTCTACTATGCATACATAACCGCCACTGCTAAGCGACAAGTTATTCCGTTACACCCTTACACGTATCCGTCAGAGACCACATATGTATATATTCTTCGTCAGAGTGAAATTCTGAATCTCTTTAATATTCTTAAAAAACAAAAATCGAGTTCTAGGAGAGAAACTTATAATGTGGACTTCGGTTGAAGACAAGAGAGTCCCGCCAACTGGACAAATATAAAGGAAAGTCCTTTCTCAAAATCACAAAGAGAGCAGTTTTTAGACTCTACACAAGTTGTGATATCGGATATAGTAAACTTGTAGAGACAGACAGACTTAACATAAACTTTTATTGTACCGACCTACTCAGAATCATTATCTTAATCGATTTAAGCTTCTTGGTCCATCTGCCTTATGTTTGCGCATAATTATTGTTGTTGTGTTCGACCTACAGATGCCATTTTTTGAGATATTTCGGTAAAAATTCGGTACACTGGCCTGTTGTTTGTCCAAAGAATGAATCCTACTAAAGGTGAAATAAATCGGACCAGCTTTACGATCGCTCCCCTTGCAACGTCTTATTTTAAAAAATATCTTATATGAGAAAAATTGCAATTTTGGAAATTTCTCGATAAAAGTCGGGAAAATTTTATCTTGCATGGAACTAGAATTTGAACTAACTGGTCCTAGGGAAACACTTTTTTATATGGCAAAATTGTCTTGTTTTCAATAGTTCAATAGTGTGGAAAATTATTATATATTAGTAAGTTGATGTAGCAAATTTTGACCATGTACGTCTATCTCGGGGTCCTTATAGAAGATGAGCTTTTATGTGGGAAAAAGTATAATATTTAGTATGTTATGGTGAAAACTGTAGTCCCTAATAGCGGCTTCATTTAGAAATCAACAGTAGGAAATTTGGATCTCATAGGTCTGTCCTTTTAACCTGACCACATATAATGTGAGCTTTCACAAACACAAGTACAAAGATTACAGTTGCGCACAGCTCGATGCACGATAGCATTTGTGCTTGGACGAAAACGATGTCGATGTACATGAGCATACATTTGCATACATTTGCTCGCGACTGACATCAGACGAACAGAAGGACAGACACATAGATAGACAAGTTTTAATCGATCGAGTCTCTCTCAAATCTTTTTCAGTGGTCTATGAGTCCGGGTAAACGATTGTACCACAAATGATGTAGGGTGCAATAATAAGCACCGAAGCAGTACAAGGCAAAGTAGTGCTTTTACTTGCTTTTACCTTAACTCTTAAGGTGGTGGATGGATGTATGGAAAGCTTGCATGAAAGCGATTTGCCATGAATTTGTTACTTAATCGATTTCGGTTATCTTTCAGATTGGTTCCCTTTGCATGGATGTTATCGATTACGAGTTAAGACGTTACGAGAGTATGCGTAACGAGATTGACGTACGTAAAAATCCTTTAGGATCAACCCCACTATCAGCTAAGGCCAGTAAAGAGAAGCTCAATAATAGCTCCGATGATTTTCTAGATCTCATGAACGAGGAAAGACCAAAAGAGGTATTAAAGAATTATTTCGTATTTTCGCATTTTCGAATTTTCGCATTTTTTCGTTATTTCTCTTTGAAAAATAATTTGTAATTTAACATAGATGGAGCCGCCACGTCGCCGTATACCTGAATTAAAACAACGCCCCAAATCCGGTAATTGGTCCAGTTTTCACAGTTCCATGTCATCGTCTCTCATTAAAAGTCAAATATTGAACAGCAGCTACCATGAGGCTCTGTCATCGAACGGTACTCAGACACCCGATTCGGGTATGTCAAGCAGCGGCGACATGAAAGCCACCAGTAATGAAGCTCTCGATCGCAATGATCCCAAAGTTAAAAAGGAAGAAATCGATCGTTTAAACAAACAATTGAAATTGTTTGCTAAAAAGCAAGAGCAACTATTAAGAGTGGCGTTCTATCTGCTGCTCAATATGGCTGAAAATGTGAAACTTGAGGAGAAAATGCGCCGTAAAAATATTGTGAAAATGTTGGTGAAAGCCTTGGATAGACAAAATATCGATTTGCTTATGTTGATTACGACATTCCTTAAGAAATTGTCAATAGTTGGCGACAATAAAGATGACATGAGCGATTTAAATATAGTCGCAAAACTGCCCAGACTTTTTCAAAGCGGTCACTCAGATCTCGTGCAAGTTACTTTGAAATTAGTCTTCAATCTCTCATTCGACGGTTCGATACGGAAAAAGATGATAGCGGCCGGTTACCTACCTATGCTAGTGATGTTTATCAACGATGAGAAACATCATGGAATAGCAGTCAAGATTTTATATCACATGAGTTTGGATGATAAGGTAAATGAAATTCATTTTCTCTAACCTAACAAACAAGCTAACAAACGAATTACTTTTTATTTCCCTCCTCACCCTCCGTTATTCGTTCGCCAGGTCAAAGCGTTGTTCACACACACCGAATGTGTACAAATGGCTACAGACGCGATCATTTTGAACTTGAATTCTAAAGTTGATCTCGATTTAATTGCATTATGCATTAACCTCTCACTGAATCGTCGCAACGCCCAAATTATGGTTGAAGGCAATCGCTTACACAGTCTTATGGATCGCGCCTTCAAATATCAAGATAATCTCTTAATGAAACTTTTGCGCAATCTTTCCCAGCATGAATCGTTACAGCCCTTATTCATCGATTATGTAGGCGATTTAGCTCGCATTCTCACTATATGCGACGACGAATCCTTTATCGTCGAGTGTCTGGGCATTTTGGGTAATCTATCATTGGCCGATTTGGATTATTCGCAAATTCTACAAAATTTCCAATTAATACCATGGATACGTAATGTCTTGGTGCCGGGCACCAAAATGGATGATCTCGTTTTGGATACGATTGTCTACTTAGGCACTTGTGCTCATGATGAACTATGCGCTTTACTCTTCTGCCGAGCTCAAGTCGTTCTATCACTTATCGAATTACTGAAAGCGAAACAGGAGGACGACGAGATTGTATTGCAAATTATTTTTGTTTTCCAGCAAATTCTGAGGCACGAAAGCACCCGTGAATACATGATTAAAGAGACCGAGTCACCGGCCTATCTCATCGATTTGATGCATGACAAAAATTCCGAGATACGCAAAGTTTGCGACTACTGCTTGGATATTATAGCTATCAGCAATAACGAGTGGGCGAAACGCATTAAAGTGAGTTTCGCGAACGCGAAGTGCAAATGAAAAAACCGAACAGAAAAGAAGTCGAATATTTAAACTCTTAAAACGACATAATTAAAAATCTACATACACACACACACACACACACACACACACACACACACACACAATGTCCTTCAGTGCGGTCAATCACATTCAAAATGATGATCAGGCCCATGATCGAAGCGATTTAATGTTCGCATCGTAAACTATAACATTTCGTCGTATAGTAAACGCCGATCTTCTCTTCTCCTTTTGTACTCCTTTTGCGAGGAGATAAGTTGAAAGCATTCGATCGCACGATATTTGGAATCAACTGTACATATAACTTTTCGAAAACATTAAATATTGAAATTTATTGAGCATCAATTTTGCTGAATGTTTTCGTATTTCTTTGCCCGTAGTGTTCACTCAATACGACAATCAAAAATGGCAGTCCTTCTGTCTTATGGGTATACAAACTTGATCACACATATAGTTGAGTTTTAACACTTATTCCAATTTAAGGAAAATCAAGGAAAAATATTTGCTTTAAGTATAATAACAGGGACGGATGTATATGAACTCAATTAGCCACTAGATCGAGATCCACATTAATATCAAGAAGACCTATGTACAAAACAAATATTATATATAGAGTAATTCCTATTTGAATTCTCTGATCCGCTCATCGAGTAAATTGTACATTTTGGCTCTATTTGTAGTTTTCGAGAGAATGGTCTCGATCTTCATAACTCTAGGTTCTCAGTTATATTCTCACGAAATTTTTGCCTACTGATCTAGTTGCACAATTTCGTTCTGTAGCGATACGAAAAGGCAACCTAAGGAAAAAAAATTAATTGGGAGGTATATTAAGTTTGTGCGAAGGTTTGTAACACTTACGAGGACTTGAGGTAGACCCGTCATTTGTTATATTCAGGAAATGATTCGGAATCGATTTAAGCTTGTCTATCCGTTTGTCCGCCTATTCTGCATTTGTTTATTTCGTGGAATAGTTCCTCCGGAAAACAGTGAACGTAAAGTTTGAAGGACACCTTGATTTGACACTGAATTGCTGCTATTATGATACACTTGCAGAGATAGCATTTGGCCCTGAAACATTTTGTTATTATTTTTGTCAAGACCCTTGCAACCCCCAGAAGGAGCTTCAGAGTCCCCACAAAGTACATATATTTGCGGTCAGCATCAAATTGTAAGCTGATTTAAGGATATCCATCTGTCCATCTGTCTGGTTGTCCATCATAAAGCTATGAACTTCAAATTTGGCAGAAATATTGCGCGTACTCTTGCAGACACGTTGTTATTGAACGCTATAGCAAATGAATGTACAAAAATTCCAACGCATATGTAGTACGTGTACAACGCGATGTTGTAGTACGTGTACAACAACAAACAGGCATTAACCCCCGCCTATCCAATATTATATATAGTGTATCAAAATTGAATTCTTTCACTTTTTTCTCTCTTTTAAGAAAGCGGTGATGGGGACGACCGAGTACAATTTTCCTAATTGTTTTAATTGAATCGTTTTAGGATAACTTCTTGGTGCCAGGGTAACTTCTTCTTTCGACAACAGAGCTATACTTGTAACGGGACAGTCGTCGAGTGGCGAACAGCAGCCTTTCAACACGATCTTCTAGAAATACAAACCACGTGAATTTCTTAACGAACGTTGCACCGGTTGTCGTTGTTTCTGCCCTATTTTATGAGTAATGAGTACAAAGACCAATTTTTTGTTTGCTTTTGAACATAGAGATATATGTACTCGGTTAATGTACTTCACTGTACACATGTCCTTACCTTAATATGGCGCAAATATTTTTTCATCAATTTGAGTCTGAGAGAATTTTTCTCACAGAGAAAACTGCAGAGAGGATATGCAGGTCTACGGAGAAGCCGATTCAGAATTTAATACTGATCAACGATACGTATAGCTCGTGGGGTGTCTGAAGGTTTGTTCTGGTCGTTGTGTAAATTTGTCCTTCGCTAAGGGACGAAAAAAGATTGACAATAAAGTTACGAAGATATCTGATGGCGCAGTAGAAGAAATTTTCTTAATAAATTTTTAAATTTACCATTTCGTCTGCCACCTCGTCAAGAAGGATTCTAGAAGGATTTAAAATATTTACAAATTCATTGAATATTATTTTTCTTTCATCTTTTCTTTCTTTATTTTTTTTTTGTTTTTTTTTTTTATTTTTTACGTAATGCTTCCGAAAGTTGGAGAAATTCCGTAATCATAACTCGCAGTGGTTGTGCATGGTCGAGTCTCAACAGCATGAAGACAATAATGAAGATTACAATGAACAGGAAGAAGAAGAGCATGATTTGAATACGTATTTACGAGGTGAATATCTGGATAATTGTGATCTATATAATAGTAATCAGACCAATAAAGAAAACGAAGATAACGACAGTAATAATAGTAATAATCCAGCTAGTCCTAGCAATTCGACCTATGGTCGACCGGCGAGCAGGTAATCAGAACGCACAAAAGTCGCTTATTTCAAAATTTTGATGAAAATAATTTTGCGAAAATTTGCAGTTTTGCCCGCAGTCAAGATTTAGATGATTTATATAATATGTCAATAAGCACCAAATCATCACAAGGTTCCAGTCAAGGTGACAATAGTTTTATATTTAAATCAAATAAATCATTGGATGCCGATTGTCTACATGAGGAATTTTTAATGGCTTAAAATTGTGCTTATAATGGTACACAGGAAGACCTTTAATAATTTTCTTTTTCCCTTCTAATAAAATTTTGCATTTTCTTTAATTAAACTCTACACCACTCGAAACGATAGGTCGTGCAATGGCTTGCAAAATAATTCCCTTGCAATTTGTGTAAATGTGTCAATTTTTTATTAATATCAAGCATTTCAGATAAGATAAGAAATTCGAATGCCTAACGCCTGAACCTAATCTAACATTACGGGTTAAATATCTTTATATTTATCCTTTTTATTTGTAATCAATTATTCGTTCGTTTGCGTTCATTGATTCATTCGTTTGAATTGCGGCGAACGGCAATACGAAGAAGAAGGTATTCAATGAGAACGTCTGAAACTTTGGCTGAACGCCACAAAATTACCAAAATCTCTTACGCTTTTCATACACATTCATATATATATATATATATATATATATATATATATATTATATATATATATTCACTTGAGACGATCGAGATGAATCCGCGACCCTATAATGACACTAGTAAAGATTGTATGTCAAGGTGATTAGGTTTACCGTGAAACTTCAATTTCGATCAATCGAATTCTTCTTCAATCGAATGCTCCTTCCACCTATTATGCTATTTTTTTTTATCGCTTATACTTAATAAATGTGAAAAACGGAAAAAAAAAATTCTTAAACTTTGGTTTAAAATACTTAACTTTATAAATAAAGTAATCTTATTCCCCAGTGGTGTAGGGCTTTAGATGAAAAAAAAAAAAAAAAAAAAAAAAAAA